>RCUC01106626.1:0-21807 GCA_003697995.1 Taxidea taxus jeffersonii
ATTTAGGTACTCAGTAGTGGGTGTTTTACAGATGAAGACACTAAGGCACAGAGAGATCAAGTAACTTCCCTAAAAGTTTGAACCCAACAGGGTCTAGCTCTGGGTTTGTGTCCACCCATTCCTTTTAACAAATATGTACACGCTTGTAATTACAAGTAATTCTTACTTGTAAGGCATACGAATAATTTAAAGAAATGCCGGGAAAGGACCAGAGAATGAATGTCTCCTACTTAACTGTATCTGTTCTCCTGCTGCTTTACTTCTTAACACCCTTTTCTATATTTACCTCCACCTCTAATCTCTTCGTCTTCTTTCTTTCTTGAAGCATTATCGAAAATGCTCCTCGCCTCGTAAAATCTTTCTAATGCAAATGAAAAACCGCAGCAAAGCTAGAGTTACAAAGGAAATAAACGTATCATAGGAAAAGTGAAACCCATCGACAAACCCCCCGGACATCAGCTCTGCACTTGATCACAGTTCTGTGCTCGGGAGGCCTACCCTTGCCTGCTGTGTGTCTGCCGGCGACAGCCCTCACCAGACATGTCCACATCCTCCTCTGCCTGAGTCTGTGAAATGTTACCTTCGTTGGAAAAAGGGTCTTTGCAGGTGTCATTCTGCTCAGGGCTTGAGCTGAGATCATCAGCTGAGAGCTGCTCTCTGTGGGTCCAGTGACAAGTGTCCTTCATAAGACATGGGAGAAGGCGGGAGAAGGCAGCGTGACCATCGGGGTAAAGGGACCGGTGTGGCCACGAGCCAAGCAGTGCGTGGGACAACTAAAAATGGGAGAAAATATGGGAGGGATCCTCTCCTAGAGCCTCTGGAGGGAGCGCAACCCTCAAACACCTGGATTTTAAAACGTGGAACCACTGGGATAGTGAGAAAACACATTTTTGCTGTTTTAAGCCGCCCTAGTTGTGACTGGTTAAGGCAGGCACAGGAAACTAATGCATGGCCGTGTGAAGACTAAGTGCTTCGTAGTTTCATAATGAAGCAATTTGGTTCATCTCTCCCATATAAGTGGATGATAAAGAGTTAAGAAAAATAGCTTACCTTGCACATCTTGACATACCCTTTTTCTTTTCCTTACTCTAGCTTTACTGGGTGTGCCTGGGGATGGGTGTAGAGTCAGTCCAGCATGTGTGTGGCACTTGCTACTAAGTTTTATTTTTTAAAAGACTTTATTTATGTATTTGACAGAGAGAGACCACAAAAGAGGGAACACAAGCAGGGGAGGGAGTGAGGCAGAGGGGGAAGCAGACTCCCCATTGAGCAGGGAGCCGGACACAGGGCTGGATCCCAGGACCCTGAGATCATGACCTGAGCCGAAGGCAGGCGCTTGATGACTGCTGAGCCACCCAGGCGCCCTGCTACTGAGTTTTAAATATTTCTCTTCCTGGGTTGGCATGGAGCAGATCCATACAGAAGGTCTGCCCCGGCCCCTCACTGTACTGGGTGTTGCAGAGGGAAAGTCAAGTGGGAGCCTGTCTGTAACTTTAATGCTTTTAATTATTTCCTTCTGTTCAGCTGGACTGTAATTCCTTGAGTTTAAAAACATGCCACGAAGTTTGTTAAACATCCCTCAAAGCCTTGGGAGGCTATATTCGTAGGTGCAGAGTGAATTCTTGCTGAGTGGCTCATAGAAAACAAGGGTACTATGCTTAGCCACCAGCAACAGATGTCTTACCAGATAAGAGACGTGAATCATGCTGCTGGTCTTGATTCCTTCTTGCTGCCACTGCCAAGAACTTGCAATCCACTGTCTGTTTAGAATCTGATGGGCAGGAATTGGGGTTGGGGAGGTGAGCAAGACGAATGCCTGAAGAGGATGTTTAGAGATCACTGGAGAAATTGTAACAGGCAGATGTCTTAAAAGATATGGGAAACAACTGCTGTCCTTGAAACACCACCCCGATTCCCTGTGGGTGTCTTGATTCTGCTAACAGATGAGGTAGAAGACACGTGCCAGTCGTCCAGGACAATGGTTCTCAAATGTTCACACGATTTAGAAATGCTCGGAAGGCTTGTTAAAACATGGATTGCTCCAGATTTCTGATATAGGAGGTCTGTAGTGGGGGGCAAAAATTTACACATCTAACAAGTTGATGCCGATGCTGCTGGTCCCAGGACCACACCTGGAGGACAGTGGTCTAGGAAACACCTGTGAGGGAAGTGTACACTCGTCTAATTAAACCGGCTGGCTTACTGCAATTATCTGGGATCCCTCATTATACCCTGAGAGAAACAGCCCTACCTGGTTTGTGTTCAAGCCCTCTATCGACTTTTCGCAGCAGATCGGTTTATTTGGTGACAACTCTGGTACCAAACAATGACTGTGTGATGGATACTCCAGCAGCCACATCAAGTAGAGGGCACACCTGCTCCCCACATAGGTACAGGGACGAAGCCACAACAACTGCAGGGGCTTTTCCCTCACAGGCCCCCAAGGGCATCTTGAGCTCCTCCTCTGCCTCTTTCAATGAAGCGCAAGGCGATTTGGCTCAGCAGCTGACTGATCCAAGTGCCCTGGACTAAAATCATTCCTCTGACCCTCTCCTCTGATCTGTCCCATGGAAGCTAACGTCTCTTGGATGCCTCCCTAGAGAGTTGAGGGGAATGCAAATCGAAAAGGCTTTCACAGCGACTTCTCAGTGGTATCATGGTTATTTCTCATTGATCAACAAAATTCTGTAAGATACTGAGTAGCACATAAGCTGCTCCCCTAATTTCTCATTGGGTATGCTTTGTTACTCCACGCCAGTCACGTGACATTAACATTTTTGAGGAAGCAAGTAAGATAGGCATGGCTCCTGATGTTTGTTGAGGCAGAACCTAAGCCTTGACTTCATCTTCTCTGGTGCCCAAACCTTGGTGAAGGTACAGAGAGTCTTGGGTTGGAACCGTAGGCAGCATCCGACAGCCCCCGAGTGATGGATGGCCGACAGAATGGGACAGGAGGTGTGCCATCAGTGATTTAGGGTATGAACCTGAGGGTTTCCAACCCTGATGGATACGTACTCTAATTTAAACTATCACAGGGAGGAAAAAAATAGACGTTCCCATGGAAACATTTTCTCAGGGCCAGCTCTTCTGTCTCATTATCATATCTTATTTAAATATTTCCTGGAATCAGTTTCAACTTAATCCTTCTGGAGGTCTTCTATCTTCAGTGGCATGGATAGCATAACATCTGGTCAGAGGTTTTCTTTAAATAAACTGCAAAATTGTAGGCAGTTCCATGGTTTTCCATATGTCTGCTTGTTCTTTCAATAGTCACAAGTTTCATATCATGTGAAGATGTCATTAGCATTCATTTCTGGATCTCTCATTAAGGATGTTAAGTTAGGCTGAGCCTAACATTCCTTCAGGAACCACAGCAGACACCTGCTTACAGCTGGAGAGGGTACCGTTTGTCACACATTTGCTAATTGTATTCCAGACTGGTTCCAGTAAGCATTGCTGGGTCTCCTGGTGTGAGCCACGTTGTACCCAATATGTAGAGGACATTTCCCCCTAAATGTTTCTCTGACAGATGAGCATATGAAAGTCTTTATTTACCATTCTCAGGAAAACTAAATTGCCTGGGTGGCTTAGTGAGTTAAAGCCTCTGCCTTTGGCTCAGGTCATGGTCTCGGGGTCCTGGGATCGAGCCCCCCATTGGGCTCTCTGCTCAGCAGGGAGCCTGCTTGCCCCCCTCTTTCTCTGCCTGCCTCTCTGCCTACTTGTGATCTCTCTCTGTGTCAAATAAATAAAGAAATTTTTATTTTTAATTATAGAAAAACTAAATCAAATGTGAGGTTTGCATGTCCTGATGTGCCCTTTTGTCATCACTAAAGGACCGCGTATGTGACTCACGATTCGTTGGCGTTCCTGGTGTGGACAGATGGGGTCCCTTTACTTCTGGCTCTGCGTTGATACCAGCTTGCCAGCAGAGGGAGCTCACTCTTCCTTCTTTTTTTTTTTTTTTTTTTCCTTGAAATCCACCCCCCTCTTTTGAACCTGATCATTTGGTGGCATGCAGTGGAGTCTCATGGGTTCTTCATTCTGGAAGCTAATTAAACTTTCAGAAATCTAATTCGTGGGAATACATCCTACCTGGGCAACTTAAATTTCCTTCCTCACAGCATCAAACTTTCCAGCCATTGTATCTGCATGTTTGCTTGTTGAGCTATTCAAGAAGAGAAGAGAATTCTACCACCTCTCGATATACAGATACACATATTCAGTTGGTTAGATGCAGAGTTTTCAAAACTTTCAGTTCCTCAATCGTAACCGGATCATCTCAATTTGTATTGGAATTAGGAGAAAATTTACTGTGAGGCTAATAAAGCTAGAACTTCAAGGTCTGTCCCTTTACAAAGCCCCAGGGGGAGATCGGAGTGATGGCATTTTATACTCATAATTTTGTATTCATTCTTTTAAGGTTTTATTTATTTATTTGAGAGAGAGAGAGCAGGGAGAGGTGCAGAAGGAGAAGGGGAGAGAGAATCTCAAGCAGACTCCACACTCAGTGTGGACCCTGAGATCAAGACCTGAGCTGAAATCAGGAGCCAGTCGCTTATTTTGTTAAAGGGGGACCATAAAGTTACAGAAGCTCTGGTCCCCGCGGAGTCTGTGTCTGCCTCTGACGGGAATATATTGAAATATTAACTTTTATAGAAAGCCTTTTGTTTCATTGCCTGTTTTTATAGTCGAAAAGTTTCTTCCTATCGTGGTGGTGGTGCTCATGGTCACTGTGGTACTCTTCTCTGGAGACACATGCCTTCTGCCACCAGTGCTCATGTGCCAGTAGGAACGGCAATGAGAAATAGACTGGTTGAAGCTCTCCGGTCTGTGCTTTCATGGAGAAGGCCAGTGTGTTCGTCAGCTTCCCTGAACAATCAGCTTTCACCAGAAGTGTCCACAGTCAGGTTTCCTAATTTGCCAGCATAGGGAAGGGTTCTTAGCGCGACCGCCTCTCTCATGTCGCAGATGACGGGATGACCCGTTACTGTAGAAGTGGTTACATCACAGGTCCGCTGTACACGCCGAAATAGACCAGCTCAGCCCTACACACAGCTCTGCGCCACACGGCCATTCAGCCTCCAATAGTAATGTGATGGGACATGTAGAATCACCAATTTTGATATCGTTTTGTTTTTTTTTTTAAGATTTTATTTGAGAGAGAGAGAGCATGAGGTGAGGGAGGGTCCAAGGGAGAAGCAGGACCCCTGCAGAACAGGGAGCCTGATGCAGGGCTCGATCCTGGGGCTCCAGGATCATGACCTCAGCCGAAGGCAGTCACTTAACCAACTGAGCCAATCAGCCCCCCCCTTATCAATTTCGTAAAGATTTTAGAACATTTGGGTCCAGGAATTGGCAAGATATTTTTGCATTTAATAAGATATCATGGACATCTTTCCTGTTCAGTGCAAATGTATCTATGTCACCCAGGCTTAAAAGGAGCCCAAGAACAGAAGGAGGGACCATCTGGGATTCATTCCTACCTTATGACCTTGATCTCATCCTTCAGAGAAGCATGGCCACTCCACAGTGGTCTATTAATTCTATAAAGCTTTGTAGATCAACAGGAAGATGTGGTTAACCAGGACCACGGATAGAGACCTCACACCATGGGCACGGAAGCATACACTTTACGGGTTTTACCTGAGGAAAGAGAAACACAAGCCTCAGACGGAAGGTCACCTGTCCAGGTCCCCTGGGGTGCACATTGTGCAATCAGGTGGGTCTGGCCCAAACTGCGCCACTGCTGGATAATACATGCATTTGGGTGCCATTCCTTGTCCCCCCACTCCTGGAGCTCAAGGGCAGTAGGAGACCCAATGCCCCTGAACTCATCGAGGTGGGGACCCTCCAGGCCTAGACCCCTGAGGGAGGCCCTGACAGCAAGCGGCCGGATGGCTCAGAGGAAGTGCAGTTGGATGGGAATTTCTAAAAATAATTCTGGGCACCAAACCTCAACACTCATCCTTAAGTTTTATTTTGTTCTGCGTTTATTCCAAATTCTTAGGATAATTTCTTCTTTCCTGCCTAAATACATCTTTTCATTTTATCGACTTCAAACTTCTGGTATTTAATTTTTTCCAACCGTATTCCCCTCGAGTTTTAGAATAAGGATTCGCCCTGTTTTGTTAAACTGGTGCAACCTTACTCCTTTGCCCCTTTGTTTTTAATCCCATGGAGCCAGAATTAATAGTGATATGAGCTCTACTTTCCATTTGGTTTCAGGAAATCCAAAACAAGAGATCATTGTTTTCTAATATTTAATTGTCTGGACTCTGCCAAAATATACATTTTACTATTTTATTTAATTCTCACAGTTTCTGTTCCCATTGTTTCATTTTAACAGAAAGGTAGTACTTTTAACACAGCAGTCCGTTTTCTACGCTTTATCGTGCTTGAAGAATTTAATTTCCATTTTCTTTCATCAGAATTATCTGCCACTGTTCTTGGGGGTTGGTGTTTTCGAGGCCCCCTGCATCCTCCTCATCAGGGTCCTCCTGTATCTGTTCATCTGTGTAATTTTCTGTACGGCCTTGTGACGTGGGCCGGACAGTCAGTGGCCAGCGGCCGTGAACGTGGACACAGGGCCCTTTGCCTTCTTACTAGGATTCCAGGGAAGTAACTGGGGGAAATGAGTCTGGAAACCATCCATGTTCTTTCCCAGGGGATCTTAGAGCTTTGCAGTGGCCATACTCCCACTGCTTTCTGCAACATTTCACTTAAAAGGAGTTAGAATCTTCAGTAGACACTGTGTCTCATGGACTTTCCTGCCCTGAAAACTATTTGAGTCAAGGTCATAGGTGTGAATGAATCCCAGATGGTCCCTCTTTATGTTCTTGGGCTCCTTTTAAGCCTGGTGACATATATACATTTGCACTGAATGAGAAAGATATCCACGATATATTGTTAAATGAAAAAAAATAGCAAGACAGACAACATAATACACACTGGGGGGCTGGGAGCATTATCTCGACTTAGACTGCCTTGGTTCAAATCTTAACTCTGTCACCTAGAGGCTGTGTGACCCTGTCCCACTCACTTAACCTCTCTGTGCCACTCATTTTCTCAGCTGCCCTTTAAATAAAAGAGTCTTTTTTTTTTTAAGATTTTATTTATTTATTTGACACAGAGAGAGATAGTAAGAGAGAGCAAGCACAAGCAGGGGGAGCAGCAGGCAGGCAGGTAAAGGCAGAGAGAGAAGCAGGCTCCCCGCAGAGCAAGGAGCCTGATGCGGGGCTCGATCCCAGGACCCTGGGATCATGACCCAAACTGAAGGCAGCCACCAAACTGACTGAGCCACCCAGGGGCCCCTGAATATAAGACTCTTAACTCACAGGACTGCTGTGAGGATTAAATGGCTTCATATATGTATAAACATAGAGAGCAGAGCCTCACACACAGTGAATGCTTAAAAACATATCTATAGTGGGGCGCCTGGGTGGCTCAGTGGGTTGGGGCCTCTGCCTTCGGCTCAGGTCATGATCCCATGGTCCTGGGATCGAGACCCGCGTCGGACTCTCTGTTCAGCGGGGAGCCTGCTTTCTCCTCCTCTCTCTCTCTCTGCCTGCCTCTCTGCCTGCTTGTGATCTCTGTCAAATAAATAAATAAAATCTTAAAAAAAGAACATATCTATAGTTTTGCAAGAGAACACATTTTGGAAGGACATATCCACTCATCTGACTTACTAAATAAACTGTGACTTACCTCTAGGGACTAAGAGTGAGACAGACAAGGCCAAGAGGACCAGATTTATGCTTTATACACTTAGGTGTTATTTGGAAATTGCCTGTTCGTAACAGACCCCCTAGGACGGTTGAGGCTAGGAAAAGATGGGGATCTGGCCGCATCTGCATCTTGCATTAGCTGGGGGACCCGGGCAAGTCTTTGCACCAGCAAGTGCACATGCTTCCTCGAGCTTCAGGTGAAAGGCCTGCCGCCCCCATGGGATGACTATGAGGGATACACGAGTTCGTACACCCGCACCTGCCGGAGTGCCTGGCTCTGTAGAGGATAGACGTTCCCCACGGCAGGAGTGGGAGGGACATGGAGATCAAAACCCGCAGCCCCTGGGTTGTTAGGATGTTTGTCTTTAAGTCGTGAGAGAAGAACTTAGAAGGTGTGTCCCTGAAAGGACAATAGAAATCAAATGAAAATTGTGGGGTCTTGTGTTCCTTTCCATTTTTCCCTCCCTCCTGCAATGCCTGTGAATGTCTTAGCCAAGCATGCATTCTTCATGGAGCATCCCAGAGCCGTCTTGCCAGTGTGTTCACTTTTTTTTCCTGTTACTGGAAATTAACTCTCCCCGTTCTCCGTTTCTTGCTCTGCTTTGTAGAATTCATTTGATCTTAAAGGTTTTTTGCTTTCAAGTCACTGAGAGGAATCACAATTTTGCTATGTCTTTTTCTTGCCTCATCTGCTTTTATAAGAAAAGGTGAGGGGCACCTGGGTGGCTCTGTTGGTTCAGGGTCTACCTTCAGCTCAGGTCACGATCCCAGGCTCCTGAGATGGAGCCCCGCATTGGACTCCGTGCTCAGCGGGGAGCCTGATTCTCTGTCTGTCTTTCTCTCCCTCTCCCTTTGCCTTTCCCCCTGCTTGCTCGCTCTCTAACAAAATCAAGTCTTTTAAAAAAAGATAAAAGGAAAAGTGAATGAACATTATTAATACAACCATATGCATCAAATATTGACCCACTGAATGTGTTAACTAACTACAGAGGATCTGTTTTACAATTCTATCATGGTTATGAATTCTAAGACTTGGAAACTCCAAAAAAAAAAAAAAAGTAAAAACATCTTTTCACATTGTCCCCAAGAATTTACAATTTACAACCTAATAGTAAAATGAAATACAAGATATAAGAAATGATGAGTCAAATGTTTGAGTGGCTACCAGTGACCAGTGCATGCCGGGGACTTCAGGTCTGGGTGTGACCATGTAGATGGAGAGAGAGGACCCGTTTTTATACACCTGCTGGGTGATGGCAGTTGTGTCCCTTACTTTATTATCTCCTTGAATGTGCTTAATGACCACGCAGTGTTATTATTCCTACTTTCCTGCTGTGGATCCTGAGAGTTTCGGAGGTCCCTCACTCAGAAATGACAAGGCAGAACCCACACCCAATCACCTCCCTCCCAGCGCCTTCAGGGGATGTGAGGAATGTCACCTGTGTGAGGTCCAGAGTATGGTCAGGGACAGCAAAGGACGGTCACAAAATGATCTGTGGTGCTTGTTTTCCCAGGAGACTGGATTTGCCTTGTGCCCGTGACAGGGACAGCTGAAGGGACGGGGTGGCTGAGAACTCATCTTTCTGCGCAGTGGAAGAGGCTCAGCCCCTTGACAACAGGGCTCCCTCTTTCCCAGCCACACCTCCTTCCTGTCCCCAAAACCGGATTGCACGGATTGTGTATCTTGTTGGGTCACCCCCGCCAGATGTGGGGTGGTCGAGGTGGTCATGAGACTGCCGGGTGTTTTCTCAGCCTTCCCCGCAGCCGCCTCCGGAGCCCACCGCTCGCATTCCCTTCCAGCTGCTGCTCACAGTGCAGCCTCGGTTTCTGCCTTCCTGCCTGCCCTGCACCTGCATCCCCTCCTCAAGCTCTCCCGTCACCAGCTCTCCTGTCCTAAGTGTAACTGTCCAGTTATGCAGGAGTGGAGGCAACACTTCTGCGTCTGCTAGGGAAAAGAAATTGTGGCAGATCTCAGAGTGAAACCTCGATTGGGAGAAGATGGAACCTTCCCTCAAGGAGGTGTATCAAGAGAGAAAAATCGAAACACTGCGCTCTGATGGGAGCGTGTGTGGGGTAAATGCCTGCAACACTTCGCATAGGCTGTTCCCACCACTTGGAATGCCGTGCTCTTTCTCTCCTGCTTGGCAGCCTGGCGTTTTCTTTCTCAAGATTGTCAGATACCCTCTGCTTGGCCACCTCCTTGCTGCCTCAAGCAAAGATGATTATGGATGGTAGTCCTGTCGCAATGACTTAGTGTAGTTGACGGTGTCTCCAACCAGTGGTTTCCAGGGAGCAGGAACCGTGTACCCAGCCCAATGAGTGCAGTAAGCACTCAAACGCATGGGCTGTCTCGGACCATAGCTGAAGAGCTGAACAAAGTAGGACAAGGTGAATTCCAGCTGGGGGGGTGGGGTGGAGAGTGTGATTTCCAGAGGAATTAAGCATGAACTGATGTTTGAAGAGACTTTGCCAGCAAGTTTGCTGGGTTGATAAGGGCCAGAACAGGGTCCAGACTTTCCTGGAAAATGGGATGCCCCAGTTTTCTGGATCTCTGTTATCCCTACTGGCCTCTCAGGATGGGTAATTCTCCCCAGGTAGAGGGAGAATCTGGTGCCTTCTTGGTGTGTATCAGCATCTCTGACCTCCCTCCCACCCCCTAGGCACCGGGAGCACATTCTCGCCAACAGGGGACAAGAAAAATGTCTCCAGACATTGCCGAGTGTCCCTTGGGGGCAAAGTCACCCTGGGTTTAGAACTCAACAAAGCTTGGCTCTTGTTTAGCCTTGAAAAAGCCGTTCTATAAAATCAAACGAACAACCACAGAAACTTACCATTCCTACCAGTGTTGAGGAACTGCTCAGGCCAGTCAGGCTATGCTGAGTGTTTTTGAGGAACTGCTCAGGCCAGTCAGGCTATGCTGAGTGTTTTCTACATGTTCTATCTAATCCTCAACTAGGATAATCCTCATTTTATAGACGAGGAAGCAAGATCACAGTGCTCAGGCGGCTGCTCACAGGGCACAAGGGGCATGTCTCCTGACTCTAATGTGAAAGACTTGGGGCACCCTTGTCTGCATGCCTTCCTAGTGACTTCTCCCTTTGCAAACAGTGTTCAGTGCGTGCGGGAATTGGGGGAGAGTAGGGGGCATGCAAATAGGCTGAAGGTTAAAAGCAGATCAGATATAGGAAATATGTTCAGATATAAAAATACTCTGATAAATACGGATCTTGAAATCATAACTAGCTTACCTTCAAGCAATCCTAAAACATAAATATCAAGCCGAAAGAATGTCCTTTGCCAGCTGTCCTTGCAGTGTACATGTTAGAAATACGTAGTCCAAATGACCGCTTTCACTAGATTTTTTTTTCATCAGCATTATTTCTGCAATTATATTAGCTTTGATCTCGGTTCTCAAGCACTGTTCCTTACCCATTGTTTGAAGAAATCATAAGTGAATCTTGGATCCTGAAGGTCTGCTGTGGGCAGGATCCGGCCACACTCCTTCCCTCATTTTCCCTGAGAAAAGAGTAAGGACAGTAAAGGGGTAAGGAGTTGGCCCCTCAGGGTAAAGTGGCTTGTTGTGTGTTTCACACAACTGCTACTCATTTGATTTCTATTTCTTGCTGTTTTGCTGGAAATTCTATTAACAAAAGGTTTGGGGCTTGAGAGTGCTGATGCAGAGCATGGATCCAATGTAGACTTTTGTTTTTGAGGTAAAACCCTGTGATTTCAACAGCCACTGTTGTGCATAAACAGCAGAAATGCAAACACTTTGCCAAGCGTCCTTCATTTCTGTGGTCGAATTGCATAAAAACCTCTGACAGGCAGCAACCAAGAGAGGAAGCATGATACATCGACTCTTTAAAAAACAAGCTTTGTCTTTTTTTTTTTTTTAAGTGGAATTTGATTCCCATTTTGGCATTCCGGAATGTTCTGTTTGCGACATGAGCAAATGCTCCATATTAGGGCACATCTTTCCTCCTGGCAGCTCGAATGAATAACAAGAGCTCAGTTCACAAAGTTTGGTTCTGACTGTGCAAGTCCGCAAAGGTTGGATTCCCTTTAAAGACACGTTTGGATTGCAGGGGGGTTGTTGACCCTCTTTGATATCCTCCACGGACTGCGTGACTGAGCTAAGCGGAGGTTCCCTGTCACCAGCCTGGGGAAATGCGCTCCCTCTCGGCACCTGCCCACAGAGCTTGTTCTTCGAGTCGACTTTGCCACCTAGTGACTGGCTCTGGTATTGCGTCTCCTCGGCCAACAGCTTTGCGGAAAGTCCCTTTAGCTGCTGCAGACGGTGGTGAATGGTGACTGTTGCGTCTGGGTTCGAAATACGGAGGCAGCACCAAATAACTGATCTTAGGGAAGGGGCGTGGTTGTGAACTGCAGAGGTATTTTGGGGTTTTTGCACGATTTTTCACCATTTTTCACGATTACATTAATAGTGTTAAGAATAGTAGAGGTGGAATTAATTTAGACCTCTGGAAGACATTAATTTTCACATTTTTCATCACTCCAGGAGGTTTAAACGTTGACAGCCCCCAATCCTTTTTTTTCAGAACAGGTAACGCCAGGACAGCGTATAGACAGTAAGAGGACTTCTGTCCCTAAGAATCCATCGTTAGAAACATGCCTCCCACTTACGTTGGCCTCTCAGGTTTCTCTAAAAACTGGCACATGGGTTTTCACACTGGATATTTACACGTTTTAAATTTTTAAAACGCTATCCAGCTATTTTACGGACTTATAATCCCAGAAAACATTTTCTACAACTAATGGGGAGTAGATTTCTCAGAACCATCCTTCACTTCCCCCTAAACTTTGTATCCTTAAATAGCCACATTTTGGTTCCCTTTCTCATTTTAAATATTAATAAAAGATGGCAAGCTGCCCACAGCAGTGGCTTTCAGACGCTGCTGACCACCGCCCACAGTTCAGATCCCATCTTATGTCATGACCGCATATATGAACACGTTTTTATTCTCCTGTTGGCCCACTGATCGGGTTCTGACTTCACTTCTGAAGAACTCAGTGAATCGGTTCTGTATGTGCTCATAAAGAGAACATAGTGAAAATGGTCTGTAGTGAAAATGTCATATGCACAGATATGAGTAATCCACATGGAAGGCAAGGGCCTCCCTCCTGGAATCCAGGAGTGAAGGCGTTCACATTGACACCCACCGGCAGGATCGTGTCGAGCTGAAAAGCACGGCTTCCTTTGGGTGTCCTCACCAGTGTGAGTCAATCCAGTGAGCAAAGATTATGAATTCCCTTGATTAGAAACAGACAAGCTCTACGGCATGGAGGCTGTCGGGTCAGGACGAGGAAGAGGATGGTGCGTGGAAATCCTATCCTCCTCTCAGGGACAGCACTGTAAACAGAAAGCCCACACTGATCATTTCATTTGGATCTCACCCAGAACCCCTGGTTCTTAGGAAATTACATGCTGTTTATAAAATGGCAGATGTATGTGAGGAAAGACATTAGGTGACCTTCACTTCCAGTAAGTATTTTTAGATATCTTTATGGAAGGCTTTTCTTGACATTGTGACCACTTTCCAGCCAGACGTCCACTGCTGGGTCTCCAGGGCACGAAGATCTTTTAAGAAGAGGAATCTGAAGGGCACCTGTGTGTCTCAGTAGGTTGAAGCCTCTGCCTTCGGCTCAGGACATGATCCCAGGGTCCTGGGATCGAGCCCCGCATCGGGCTCTCTGCTCAGCAGGGAGTCTGCTTCCTCCTCTTTCTCTGCCAGCCTCTCTGCCTATTTGTGATCTCTGTCAAATAAAGAAATAAAATCTTAAAAAGAAAAGGAGAGGAATCTGGCACAGAGGCAGGGAGAAGGTTATGGAAAATGTCTCAGGTACCGGGACCTAAGTGAAAGTTGGGAGAAGGGGGAGGGGATGGTATTCCCTGGCCATATTCAGACACCCCCTGACTAGATTCAGCCTCACTATGAAGAGAACAGGGACACCAGAAATGTACCGAACTGGGCTGAGAATAGAAGATGAGTGCTGTGCAGAGGCATGGCCATTGTGAAGGTCCCCTCTGAAGAACGAAGGGAAGAAAGTTCCCTACAGTGGTGAGGAGAGAAGGTCCAGGACTAACAGAAGGACTAGGATTTACTATGTCAGACAGGACATGAATCATTTATTCATAAAGTGTATATCATCTTTTCAGTCCATTAATACACTGATAAGGGTATTTTATTTTTAATTTTTCTTTATTATATTTTTTTTTGAGAGAGAGAAATTGCAAGGGGTGGGGCAGGGGGAGAGGAAGAAAGAATCTCAAGCAGGCTCTATGCCCAGCAGGGAGCTGGATGCAGGGCTCAATCCTATGACCCTGAGATCATGACCTGAGCCAAAATCAAGAATCCATGCTCAGCCAACTGAGTCACACAGGAGTCCCAGGAATTTTTTTTTTAAGATTTTATTTATTTTTTTTGACAGAGATCACAAGTAGGCAGAGAGGCAGGCGGGGCGGGGGGGGAAGCAGACTCCCTGCCGAGCAGAGAGCCCAATATGGGGCTCGACCCCAGGACCCTGAGATCATGACCTGAGCCAAAGGCAGAGGCTTTAACCCGCTGAGCCACCAGGGGCCCTCCAGGAATTTTACTTTTATATAACAAGTTAAATCACCGTTTTCAGGCCCCATCCTGCACCAGGAATCAGCACACACTTAACAGTTTACACCATCCATTTACTATCTACCATCGCCTGTCCTGGAGAACCAGCCTCGGGGTGGAGGGCAAGATTCCAGGATCTTCCCCTCAGCTCTCTTCCCTGCCTCCCTCTGGCTTTGGAAACGTGTAGTCTTCTCGTCAGGGACATTACAGGTCAAGCTGAAGCCCTCTTTGTCCGTCATCCTCACCCTTGTCATCCTCCCTGTCCAAGATGTCACTGCCAACTTGTGATTGGCATCTTTGTCTTTTTATGAGACTTTTAAACATACAAATATCTATATAAGATACACGCTATTTTTGTATGTGTTTTGTTGCTACCTAAATCATATCATGTTTATTCATCACCCCACGACTTGTTTTTTCTTACTCAACAACATATTTTTAGAGGTTTTGAAACTTTCCTATTTATGTGTACCTCTGTAACTTTCTATATATGTATGTATCCAAGCCATGAAATCATTGCCAAGACCAGAGTCATGAAGCTTATCCCGTGTTTTCTTCTGGAAACTATAGCTTCATTATAAACATATTGGCTTGTGTTTAAGTCAGTAGATCATTGATAGATACATAGATGATTGTTTGGTAAATTAACTTTTTTCGGCTGTATTTCCCTTTATTACCAGATTTTTTTTAGCCACTGTCAAACTGATGTTTTACTTTTCCTGATTTCCCCCCTTGTATATGCAAGATTCTCTAGAGGACAGGCAGCTAGAAATTAAACTGCTGGCTCGTGGTACGCAGACTTTTTCCATGGGATTGATCAGCTGAATAACCTTTTCATAGTAGTTGTAGCAGTGCATTTTCTTTCTTTAACGGGGTGAGGAGGCACCTGTTGTACTGGCCTAATGTCTCGGCCAGTACACTGTTCCTTGATGTCTAGTGTTTTAAGCTCTGTCTCTACCAGAGTGTTTCAAGTCAACTTTAAAAAGCCAGCTTTGATGGGGGCTTGGGTGGCTCAGTCAGCTGAGCATCCAACTCTTGGTTTTGGCTCATGTCATGATCTCATCATGGAATCGAGCCCCATGCCCGGCTCCCTGCTCAGTGGGGTGTCTGCTTGTCCCCTGCTCCGTCTCTGTCTCTCTCTCTCAAATAAATAAAAAGCAAACTTTGAGCCTGGTCTTCCTGAGTTCCTGCAGTTACAACCCTACGCTGAGGACCTGAGAGGTTGGCGTTGGTGGACGGCAGACAGCTGATCAGGGAAGACTTCCAAGAATTAGCTCACCACACGTTCCGTGCCCTCTTCGTAACCCACAGAGAGCAGGTGGTGGCCTTCCCGGGGTCCTTTTTGTTTTTTTGTGATAGGAGCACTTAACATGAGACCTACCTCCTGCAAAGAAGTTAAGCACACACTGCGGGTCTGTCAGCCGCAGATAGCACTATACGCACCTTGCATCACACGTGTCCCCTGAGTGTGGGGCTTCTTGTCCTTCGCTGCCCCCAGACCCGGCTACCATCAGTCCACTCTCCGCTTCTCTGCGTGCTGCTGTTTCTGATGCCCCAGATAGGTGACTCATGCAGTATTTGCCCTTCTGGGACTGGCTTATCTCACGAAGCACCACGTCCTTGGGGTTCCCCCGTATTGTCACATTTCCTTTTTTAAGGCTGAGAAGTAGTCCGCGTATGCATGCACTGTATTTCCTTCACCCGTACATCTGTCCGTCGATGCCTAGTTTGTCTGTCTCGGCTCCTGTCGAGAGTGCTACAATGGACAGGGGAGGGCTGAGAGCCCTCAAAGATGCTAATTTCAGTTCTCGTGGAAGCATTGCCAACGACAGTGTCATGAAGCTCATCCTCCGTGTTTTCTCATGGAAGCTTTATAGTCGCAGGTCTTAGGTGCAAGTCTTGCATCTGTTTGTGTTGGTTTTGTGTTGACTTTTGTGTACGGTATAGGACTGCGGTCCAGTTTCATTCCTTCACTGGCGGCTGTCCAGTCTTCCCAGGGTCTTTTGTGTAAGAGGCTGTCCTTTCCTTGTTGTGTTCTTGGCTTCGCCTGTCAAAGATCAGTTGACTGTATATACACGGATGTTTGTGAGCACTCTTTCTGGTGACACGGGTCTGTGTGTGTTTAGGCCGGTTTCATACTCTTAATTATGATGATTTTGTGATCTTTTTTTTTTTAAATCAGGGATCATGGGGTGCCTGGGTGGCTCAGTGGGTTAAGCCTCTGCCTTTGGCTCAGGTCATGATCTCAGGGTCCTGGGATCGAGCCCCGCATCGGGCTCTCTGCTCGGCAGGGAGCTTGCTTCCCTCTCTCTCTCTGCCTGCTTCTCTGCCTACTTGTGATCTCTCTCTCTGTGTCTGTCAAATAAATAAATAAAATCTTTTTAAAAAATTAAAAACTTTTAAAAAGAATTTTAAAAGGTGCTGTGGGAGGTCATGTGAGATTCAGAGCACACCCCAGGGGCCGGGGCAGGCAGCGAGGAGCAGGAGGGCGGGAGGAATGTAATATGGGTTGCAGTCTAAACCAAGCATGGACAAGAAACTTAGCCACTATGTCTAGGAAGCTTTGGAGCTTTGGAATGAAAGACATTGAGGAGAGGAAGCTGTCCAGAGGGTGTGTAGATCAGCAGGGCTACAGGGCAGATCAGAGAGAAATGCATACTAAGGGCGATCATGGGGAGAAGGGAGTAATACTTGCGGGCACATGTTGGGGAGGACGCCTCACCTCCCCAGCAGGAAGTGGCTGTGAAACTCAAGGACAGGACTTGGAGCTGAGGTGTCTGGTTTCAGATGGGTCTGTTCTCCTCTATCTGTGTGGCTGCAGGTGTGACGGGGAGAGGGGCAGACCCCCTGTGGGAACTGTGGGGACCTGGGAAGCAGGTGGAGGCAGAGAGGAGGTGGATATCCTGCATTTGCACTGGGGAAGAGACCCTCAGTGCGGCCGAGTGCCCCAGCAGTGTGTAGCGTTTCCCAAGTACGACAGCCCTTGGCGGGCGTGAGCCAGAGACAGGGGTGAGCTGACTGCCCCAACAAAGCCCTCGGGAGTGAAAAGCAGTAAGGAAGACAACCCCATCCATCACGCATAATTGGATATCGGTGCCTTGGGGGGAATTTCATCTCTGGATTATACAGGTGTTCTTTTCTGTAACAGAACAATATGTTAGAATATTTAGACTATTTTTTTTTGCTATTTTCAAATAGTGCTGAAGTAAATATATATAAGTGTATATATGTATGTAAGTGTACATAAAACTATAGTGCATGTTGTGTATGTCCAACCACTTAGGTGTTTTATGTGTAGGTAGACACACACCCACAATACATACATACCACACATACACGCATCAGCTCCTGGGATCTGGGAATTCGTGCATTATTCTGACTGATGCTGCTAAACCACCTGTCATATTGTCGACCAATTTATACCGTAGCCACGACCACGAGATTCTGTCCTTCACACTGTTATCCATGCTGCCTGCCTCCAATCATTTATATTTTGCTCATCTTTTAGGTGACAAATGGTATCTCATCTAATTTTTAAATGCACATTAATTCCACTTTAAGGAGGTGGGTAACACGTTTTAGCCAGCTGGGACGGGCTAGTTGTATGCGGCATCTGGACAGACCGGTGGAGAATTAGAGAAACATCACAGTGAGACGCAGAGGGGGGAGGGCTCGAGGTGATCTGGGTGTGAACCTCTCCCCTCTCCTCCCTCATGCATCAGCTTGATCTCTGGACACATGACTTAACTCTCTGTGTCTCCATTTCTCATAAAATGTGATTATTTTAAGGATTCAATGAGATAAAGCATATGGTGACAACGTCTGTCACGTAGGAAGTGTCCGATCTATATTCTCTTTGGATCATTTATTATTGCACTGTGTTGGGCTTTGAGCATCCTGAAAGCCAGAGCAAAGTGAGTTCATTGTTCAAGAAGAAGAAGAGTAAAATAACAACAGACCCGACGCTTCTGTTGCACACAGCTCTGTGTCAGGCTCCGTACTAAGCACTGGACATACATTAAAACATTTCAGTGACAAGCAAAGTCTCTTTGACCACTTACTATTGAATTCTAGGTTAAAGTTCTCAACAGTCTATTCCACTAGGCAGAATGTTTCGTTCTGATTTGTCTATGAGGCACGTGGTTCACCAAAAAACAGTTAAGTCACCCCCAGGAAGTGGCTGACCTGCGATTTGAACCTACACCTTTAGGACTGCAAAGCCCTCCTATCACACGCTGAGGCCACTCCAGAAGGCGGCGTGTGACTCTGACGGCTCTCTGTGGAGAGACTTGACATGGGGCTCTCGCCAGGGGCTATGTGTACCTGTTCGTCTGTGACAGTTTAGATCAAGAGCCTAAACACAACACAAGTGCTCCCAAGAGTATTGTGCTAGGATTATCAATGCTGAATTCACAGGACGACACTTGTTGAGGAATGATTTTGGGTCAAGTGCACCGTGGCTGCTGATGTGGGCAATCCAAGGGGAGGAGGCGGGTCCCACCCAGAGCTTTCTGAGACAGCCCGGGGGTCTTCCTGGTGATGCTCTCGCTGGAGCATCTCACTTATTTATGTACTTTGGTTAACAAGTGTTTGAAAGAACTAGCTGCAGTTCTGCAAGCCTTTGTACACAAACGTGCGCGTGTGGGTGCTAAAACACTTTCTCGTCGCCGAAGGGAAACTGTCCAAGTACTGGAAATATCCAAAACTTGGTTTGGTCAGTGCAGAATATTCTGGCGAAGCTCCTGCATATTATCAAGCATATGACAGCTGCCTTGAATACTGTTATCAACCGTTACACAGAACCAACACGCTGCTTCTCTAGCCACGTCTTGAGGTGACAGAGTGTGGAGCGATTCACACCCGTTTCCTCCCTTGTTCTGGGCTGAGGCTGCTCAGGCCCGGGGAGGCTTGAATGCTTGCCGACTCCCTAACACCGCGTATGCCTCCAGCCTGGGAGAGGCCCGGGCCCGGCTGGATTAAATGCTGGTGAATAAGACCAGTGTGTCGCATGAGCAGCACAGACACATGTCCTCTTTCCCCCCTTCTCTTTAAAATCAGAGAAGGAAGATTTTGTTGGGCGAGCGCATGGCGTGGAAGTGTAGGTGGTATATGCTTAAAAACAGGGAGAGTGTGGACGGAAAGAACAAGGCACAAGCAGGTGCACGTCACCTGCTAGCTGTGCTCAGACAGATCGGTCTCCCCCAGCTCCAGGCCCCTCACCTTTAACGTAAGAGAAAGAGCTGGATGTTTCTGGACTGAGAACAAGCCTCCTGTAAGAGGTCTCCCATGGGTTTTAAAAGTTGTGCAGTGCAAAGAACCAGTCCAAAGAAGGCAGACGTTCTCCTAATGGCGCCTCTTCTCTCTTCTCTCCCCAGACTATGTCCGAGAATCACAATGAGCTGGCACACTAACAGTACCACCTCGCCTTTGTTTGCAAACATCAGCTCGCCCTGGGCGCACAGCCCCTCAGATGCCGGGCTGCCCCCAGGCACGGCCACTCACTCTGGCAGCTACAACATCTCTCGGGCCGCCGGGAATTTCTCCTCTGCCAATGACACCACCAGTGACCCGCTGGGAGGCCACACCATCTGGCAGGTGGTCTTCATCGCCTTCTTAACGGGCGTCCTGGCCTTGGTGACCATCATCGGCAACATCCTGGTGATCGTGGCCTTCAAGGTCAACAAGCAGCTGAAGACGGTCAATAACTACTTCCTCTTAAGTTTGGCCTGTGCTGATCTGATTATTGGGGTCATTTCCATGAACCTGTTTACCACCTACATCATCATGAATCGGTGGGCTTTAGGAAACTTGGCCTGCGACCTCTGGCTCTCCATTGACTATGTGGCCAGCAATGCCTCGGTCATGAACCTCCTGGTCATTAGCTTTGACAGGTACTTCTCCATCACGCGGCCGCTCACGTACCGAGCCAAACGAACGACAAAACGAGCTGGCGTGATGATCGGCCTGGCATGGGTCATCTCCTTCGTCCTCTGGGCCCCGGCCATCCTGTTCTGGCAGTACTTTGTTGGGAAGCGGACGGTGCCGCCCGGCGAGTGTTTCATCCAGTTCCTCAGCGAGCCCACCATCACGTTTGGGACGGCCATCGCTGCCTTCTACATGCCTGTCACCATCATGACTATTTTATACTGGAGGATCTATAAGGAGACGGAGAAACGTACCAAAGAGCTCGCCGGGCTGCAGGCCTCGGGGACAGACGCAGAGGCCGAGAACTTTGTGCACCCCACGGGCAGCTCTAGGAGCTGCAGCAGCTATGAGCTGCAGCAGCAGAGTCTGAAACGCTCGGCCCGGAGGAAGTACGGCGGCTGTCACTTCTGGTTCGCCAGCAAGAGCTGGAAGCCCAGCGCCGAGCAGATGGACGCAGACCACAGCAGCAGCGACAGCTGGAATAACAATGACGCGGCCGCCTCCCTGGAGAACTCGGCCTCTTCTGACGAGGAGGACATCGGCTCCGAGACCCGCGCCATCTACTCCATCGTGCTCAAGCTGCCCGGTCACAGCACCATCCTCAACTCCACCAAGTTACCGTCCTCGGACAACCTGCAGGTGCCTGACGAGGAGCTGGGGGCGGCCGACCTGCAGAGGAAAGCCAGCAAGCTGCAGGCCCAGAAGAGCATGGACGACGGTGCCGGCTTCCAGAAAAGCTTCTCCAAGCTCCCCATCCAGCTAGAGTCTGCTGTGGACACGGCCAAGGCGTCGGAGGCCAACTCCTCAGTGGGCAAGACCACGGCCACTCTACCTCTGTCCTTCAAGGAGGCCACTCTGGCCAAGAGGTTTGCTCTGAAGACCCGAAGCCAGATCACCAAGCGGAAGCGGATGTCGCTCATCAAGGAGAAGAAGGCGGCGCAGACGCTCAGTGCCATCTTGCTCGCCTTCATCATCACCTGGACCCCGTACAACATCATGGTTCTGGTGAACACCTTTTGTGACAGCTGCATACCCAAAACCTATTGGAATCTGGGCTACTGGCTGTGCTACATCAACAGCACCGTGAACCCCGTGTGCTATGCGCTGTGTAACAAAACATTCCGAACCACTTTCAAGATGCTGCTGCTCTGCCAATGCGACCGGCGGCGTCGGCGGAAGCAGCAGTACCAACAGAGACAGTCCGTCATCTTCCACAAGCGCGTGCCTGAGCAGGCCTTGTAGGGGGGGCTCGGCCCAGCGCTGTGGCCACGCGCATGCATCCACCTGCAGACCTCCGGGGGGCGCCGGCTGGCGGTGGGGTGATTGCCGGGGTGATCAAAAGGGGTTTGTCTTTTTATCACCCAGATATGAAGGAAGCTGCCTGTTTACGGACCCGGTGAATAAACCCATTTTAACATAGAAAGTCAGATACCAATTCAGCAAAAAAAAAAAAAAAAAAAAAACATATTCCTAAATATAAAGAAATTTATTCTGAAATAGACTTTGTTTTTCCTCAAAGAGGGGGAAAAAAA
>RCUC01106627.1:0-11324 GCA_003697995.1 Taxidea taxus jeffersonii
AAAAAAAAAAGCAAAAATTCTAAAACACAAAATGAGAGGACAGAGATCGTAAAACATTTTTAACTCGGTCCTACATCAGGATTTCCATCAATGCCTCAAATCCGTTGTGAAATGGAGCAGGGAAAAAAAATACATTAATGTCATTGCCACCTTGGTGTGAAGGCTGTATTACAAAGAAACAGTGAAAGAATTATGAAACTCTGTGGTAACTACTGAATGTGGGAGTTGCTCGGAAGGAAAAGTCCCTCAGAAGCTAAGTAGTGACCACACGCCAGATGCACGCTGTAAGCAGCCGGTGCCGCCACTGTGGTCAAGCCTGGGGCAGGGGGAGGTGGGCCCCAGCCACATTGGTGGAAAACCCTAAGAATTAAGAATTTCTTTGTGGTCATCCACACATGTACTCTTGGGAGCTGATAAGAAACCAAGAAAGCCAAGTATCATGTATTATGAATTCAGAATCTTCCTAGTGATGAGCCTAAGAAAAGGCCCCAGGAAAAAAATTTTGAAACTTAGGGGCGCCTGGGTGGCTCAGTGGGTTAAGCCTCTGCCTTTGGCTCAGGTCACGATCCCGGGGTCCTGGGATCGAGCCCCACATCGGGCTCTCTGCTCAGCGGGGAGCCTGCTTCCTCCTCTCTCTCCTGCCTACTTGTGATCTCTGTCTGTCAAATAAATAAATGAAATATTAAAAAAAATTTTTTTGAAACTTAAACTTTCCCCACCTTACTTCCCAGGAAAAATCAGGTTCAGCTGCAAAAACTGGCAAAGGAGACTGTTTTTTTGTTTTGTTTTGTTTTGTTTTAAAGATTTTATTTATTTATTAGCCTCGAAAGAAAGTGCAAGTAGCAGGGAGGGGCAGACAGAGAGAAAAGAGAGAAAGAGAATCTCAAGCAGACTCCCCACTGAGCACAGGGCTCAATGTGCGGCTCAATCCCAGGACCCTGAGATCACAACCTGAACTAAAATCAAGAATAGGATGTTTAACCAACTGAGACACCCAGGTGGCCCCAAAGGAGACTGGTTTAAATACAAAGTGAATAGTAACTACCTGTTATGAAGACACAGAGGAAAAGTCAAAAAGAAAACAAACTAATCTCAAGAAAAGGAAACTTTTAAAAATATTTGTTGATGGGCCAAACACTTCTTTCCCTGGAGATCTCAATGACAAGACCTATTTTTCTCCAATATTTGAAGGTATTGCTCTGTGGCAGTGATGGGTTACAGAACTTGACAGTTGCAGGATTCTGTGATTCTCCTGCTTTTTAATTTTTTCCAGTCCTTTCAGGAATCCCTCCCACGGGCTGAGCAAAGCTTGGAACCTGATGTGTAACAAAACCATCGTTAGGGCAACCGAGAGGACGTGAACACAGTAATAAAATGAGTGGACAGCCTTCCTGTATCACCTTCATTATCCTCAATGGATTTTTTCAAAGGCTTTCAAATCTAGTAAAACATTATTTCCCATTAATTTTACTAAAATTCTATCGATTATTCCATTCCCATTTACTCAAGTTCCAATCTATTTCTCTTCCTTTAATGATAAAGCTGAATTGACGTTAAGCTCTTCACACGAGTCAGGATAACACAGGATGAAGGACGGGTTTCTAAAAGCACCTCTTTTTCTAGTTTATTAGGCAAATAGATTAACAGCCTTTCAGGAATGATGTCTGCGTGTGGTAAATGTATCTGCTTTCCAAACAAACTGCTGTCTGTTTTCTTCCTCACGAAGAGGAAACGTCCCCCGCAAATATGTGCATCAAGCCCAACCAGAAATTTGTGATAAAGACAGGAGGCGGCTGAGGGCTATCCTTTCATTATGCAAAAGTGGCTTGTTTAAGCAAACAAACTGTAGTTAATATTGGTTTTGGTCAAAATAAGCACGTATTCCTTACCACTTGGTAGACCCTATTAAACGTCATACACAAAACACGTAGCCCCATCGGGAGAGAGGACTTCACCATCAGCTTTCCTCTACCTATCTGCCTTGATTTGTTTAAACCCCTTTAGAGTGGTTCATTTACCACAAAACAAAATGATCTTGTTATTTCTCTGCTGATGTATCACCTGTCTTTCCTCTCTAGAGGGTATGCTTCTTAGTTAAGGGGAGGCATGTCATCTGTTTTGTCCCCTAACTGACCAGGGCCCAGAGCAGGAGCAAGGAAGCAGATGCAGGTCACCACGCGGCCCTATGGCTTCTGGTGGCCCCGGGGGGCTCTCCCCCACGGGCAGAGGGGCCAGTGACTCAGCAGCACCTCATTCACCTCCCCGGGTGAGAGCACAGTGACACGTGGTACCCCAGGATGCCCGATGCACGTGGCACCGTATCAGTTAATGAGGACAGAATTTGCTTGCTTTGCCATCCCGTGTTAATTCTGACATTCCTTCTCGGCCACCCACCGGTCCTCTCTCCTTCCTCTCTACAGACAGAAACAGTTTCCCTGAAAGTAAGGCTAATGCAAATCTGCTGACTTGCTCAACACATTGGAAAATCCAATTAAAATAATGAGCCAGCTCCCAGAAGTTCAGTCGCCGATTCCCTGAAATAAATGAGGTATTCTGTCTCGTGTGTTAACTCCTTCATGGCGCCCTGTCAGGCCGTTTCCAGGCTGTCACGATACACAGGGAAGTTCTCAGCAGGAGCTGAGAAGCTCAGAGGCCATGTGGCCACTCACTACTCCTGGCCTGGGTGACTCTGGGCAAACCGTTAACCTTACTGCCTTGATTTTCTGATTTTAAAATGGGTGTCCTGGCCTCTTCCTCAACTAGCCCAGGCTGGCGTGACAGGATCAGGGAGAAGGGACACCTCGAAGCTCCCGCTTCGCAGCAAGCCGCAGGGTCCCGTGCTCCACCCGCCTGCTCCAGGGGAAGCCCCAATAACCCTCAACGTGTTAAGCCACGTGCTCAAACACAGAGTGTCAAGTGGAGGGGTCACACCACAACCCCGGCTAACGCCAAGGTCACAGCTGTCCCCAGCACTATCTTCCTGCGGATTATCAGCATGTTTTGAAGCCTGGGCTACACTACACACATGAACGCACAGTTACTAAGCTATGACTGACCTGCTGAACCAAGCTTTACTGTTTTTGGTGGCGTATGCATTAAGGGGAAACAAAGAATACTGGTCACAGGTCAAGGGCACTGACAAATCCAACCCAGATGAGAGTTAACGTTCCCACCTCACCCACTGCTCACACATTTGTAACAGTTTATGCTTTTACAGCTGCCAGGGCCCAGGACTCACAAGGTCAAGCAGGTGACACACACTTAGCGAGGTGTGTCCTTGGACAAGTCATGCAGCTTCTCAGAGACTCGGTGTCCTTGCTTATTGTGGGAATGATAAGGCCACCTGCTAAGGCTGGTGCAGAGCAGACACTGGGTAATATGCACGTGAAATGCCTCACAACACAGACTCTTCATAAAATGTAACTAGGGTTACTTTCTCACGTTTGAAAAGCTAGTGGCAGTTATTAGCATTTTGGATACTAGACTAGGTCTTTTGAGGTGGGGGTGGAGGGCCGGAGAACTCCCAAATGTCCTTCATATGGCACCAAATTCTCTCCAATGGTAGGTTTTATGGTTGTTTCCCTGCCTCATTCTGCAAGGGCGTCTCTACACACTGTAAGGTAATGCATCCTATTATATACCATGCTCTAATCCAGGCAGAGCAGCCTGAATTAGATTTATTAACATGACAGATGGTACTGTGTTTAACATATGTTATCTAAAGTTACTGCTCACAACAACTCAGTAAGATGATTCCTGGTGTCACCCAATTAATGAGGAAACAGGCTCAGAGAGGTTAAGTAACTTGCCCAAAGTCAAACAGTGAGTAAGCAGCCGGTTAGGTTTTTAATTAATGTTTTTACTGACTCCATTCTCATTTTCTTTTTTTTTTTTAATATTTTATTTATTTGACAGAGAGAGAGACAGCGAGAGCAGGAATACAAGCAGCAGGCAGAGGGAGAGGGAGAAGCAGGCTCCCCGTCGAGCAGGGAGCCCGATGTGGGGCTCGAACCCAGGAACCTGGGATTCTGACCCGAGCCAAAGGCAGATGCTCAACGACCAAGCCACCCAGATGCCCCTCCATTCTCATTTTCTGAGTCCTACTATTCAACTATCAGATCCTATTACTCTCCTGCTCAAAACCCATCAATGGCTGCCCGTGGACCTGGATTCAAATCCAACCTCCCAGTTTAAGTCTGGCCCTGGCAACCTGTCTGAAACCCCCCTACCTGTTCCCACTGCCCAAAACCATGCCAGCCCTTCTTCTACCTCTTAATCCATCAAGTTGTCCCCGCTCTCCCACCCGGCCACATGCTTTACCTTGAACCTGGACCACTCTTCTTTGGCTATTGGCAAAGCCTCCTACTCTAGTCTTCATGCCTTCTCTTCAGTGAGGTCTTGACCCCACTCTACAAAGATTTCCCCTGCCTGCAAAATTAATCTTAATGAGGCAGAAGAGGCTCACTTTCAAAGCACAGAACATTTTACAAGCACTTGATTGTTTCTTTACTGTCTAGAGCAAAGCTTCTTGAAGGCAGGAGCTATGGCTGTTTTGCCTACTTCTGTGTTACATCAAACCCCTAGGGCAGTGTAGACCTATCAAATAAAATGCTTGTTAATGGAGTAAATGGCTGAATAAATGGGTTCCTGACCATGCCTGGGAAAACTGTTCTGAGGCTCAGAAGTGTTACAGAATCTGAGCCAATTTTGGTCTTCCTAGAGCACTCTGCACTTCCAGAGTAGAAGGCAGGGAGGTGGGGGTAGTTTTAAGAGAAGGACAGGAGATTAGAACTGCCCTCAGGATATGGTTGGGGGTGACAGACCAAGGGTGCCTTTCATTCAGCAGCTGCCAGACTTGGTTTGACAACTGGGTAGGAAGGGTGTTCTAGATCTGAACCTGCCTCCACCTGGTGCTGTGGGTATAGGCTGGTCACTTCTCATTTCTGCCACTGATAAAACTACAAGGTCTGAAATATACCCTCTGGGCATAGTACTCTTACAGCTTAAAATGAGCTACTGAGATACAACTGAATGCACGAGAAAAAAATCCAGACCAACTGGGTGAGAACAGCCAAAAGGAGATGCTCATGCTCTCTCATGAGCAGGATGTGGCCCTGTCCCCCTACCTCCAACAAAGTGGCAAAAACAGTAACTGTTTTTCAGAACTAAGCAGTTCTGAAGTGATGCTGAAGAGTTAGAAGGGTCAGTTCACGGTTCCTATCAAAACCCTAGATAGTTTTATATAGTCTAGAATGTCTACTATAAAACTTCTAGCATTATATAAATAGAACCTTTTGAGAAAATCTGAAAGATCTCAAGAAAGTGAGCTTCTTAACCTGACTGGAGCAAGAACAGACGGGACCTACCGGGATCCTGGGCTCCAGGCAGTTTCTCTCCATTTCCTAATCAACTCAAACAATAGTGAAGGAAGGAGAAATAAAAATACGCAACCTGAATTCACACGGTAATGAGGGCCAACACTGAAATAGTCTATTGTCAGCGCACATGCAGAAATTTTAAATGATGCCCTTAACTGATTCTCAAAGATAAAAACATGGCAACAATGGAGATGTTCAGCACAGTAGACTGGGTAAATAAATCCTAGGGCAAATAAACAATGGGCATTCTACAGAGCTGTCAGAAATGAAGTCATGGACACTGCCAAGGGGTTGTACAGACCCTGCTGTGGGGAACAGTTACGGACTGCGGGGGAGGCTCGAAGCTCCCTACCCCAACTCAACCACAGTAGCTCTGCGTTAAGAGGCTATAAGCTTCCAATTAAGCAAAGGTCTGACGCTACAGTGCTTTACAAAACCAGAAAACATCTTCAAAATAGATAAATAAGTGAAAAAATCAGGTTATCAAATAGCACTATAGTATGAAACCAATGTGGTTAAAAAGTTAATGGCAATAAATACCCATATGATAAAAAGATTTATAAATAGGAAAAGGATTAGAAGATACAGATAGATCTATCTTAACCCATAAACGGTGGGTTGTAAGGTTGCTGGTGATTTTTATTTCAGCATTTTCCCCCTGTATTTCCTGTTTTGACAATGAACTGGTATTATTTTTGTATTCAGAATATTAAAAAGAAATAGGACACAGATGGTTTCACTTACTTGTGGAACATAAGGAATAACATGGAGGACATTAGAAGAAGGAAAGGAAAAGTAAACTGAGGCAAATAAGAGGGGGAGATGAAGCATGAGAGACTGGACTCAGAGAAACAAACTGAGGGTTTTGGAAGGGAGGAGGTGGGGGTTTGGGAGGGCCTGGTGGTGGGTATCAAGGAGGGCACGGATTGCATGGAGCACTGGGTGTTATACGCAAACAATGAATCTTGGAACAATGCATCAAAAACTAATGATGCATTTTATGGTGACTAACATTAACACAATTAAAAAAAAAAAGAAATAGGACACAGAAACACAAGAGGGCAATATAATCAACCAGCAGCCTATTTCTCATTCAACTTGTTATGTGACTGACTAATACAACATAGAAATCAGAGGGTAGTAAATATAATGAATTAGGGAGTGAATTTGGTAGGAAACATTACAGTTTTTCCATAACACTGGGAATTCTGTATCTCTGTCCAGAATGACCATCTTTCCCTTACCAAGTATGGTCCTCAGACCCCTAGTGTTTGCATCACCCAGAACTTGTTAGAAGTGAAGTCTTCAATCCTAATTAATCAGACACTCTGAGGGGTCACCCAACCACTCATGCTCAAACAAGCTCTCTAGCTCAAACAAGCTGGTATCTCTTTGGTACCAGCTTTACAGGAAGGGCTGTCCAAAGCAGAGGAAAACCAAACTCCTTTAGAGAAGGGAAAGCCTACAGTCAAAACTGGAAGTCACCTGTCTAAAGGTCTCAGGCATAATCATCATGAGAACAGCACAGGAGTGAATTCTCTGAGTGATCTGGGGAAGACCTAAGGCAGATGGGGACCCAAATTACACCATTATGCTAGAGGCATCAGGAACTGACAAGACTGAATTTAAGCAGAAAAGCAGTTTCCCTGGAAGTTTCACAGAGAGAAAACAGGAAGATGTAAGCATACTAGGAATATGAGAATTCCTTAATGTAAAATAATGCAATAATATTTTGTCTAGTTCAATTTAAGCAAACGAGGGGTTAGATTTAACATCATCTCCTCCATCAAGAGTGAAAATGGAATTAAGCCTTACATTAGGTGCAGCATCTGATTTCATTTGAGGATAATTGCAAGAAAAGGGCGAGTAGCTATGACTTATAAGCCCAAGAAAAATAGGAAAGCAAAAGGAAGAAAGGCCCAGGCAGCTAGGCCTTTGCTTAAAAAAAGGATATCTTGGGACGCCTGGGTGGCTCAGTTGGTTAAGCGGCTGCCTTCGGCTCAGGTCATGATCCCAGCGTCCTGGGATCGAGTCCCACATCGGGCTCCTTGCTCAACAGTGAGCCTGCTTCTCCCTCTGCCTCTGCCTGACACTCTGTCTGCCTGTGCTCGCTCCTGCGCTCTCTCTCTCTGACAAATTAAAAAAAAAAAAAAAAAAAAAAAAGGATATCTTGACTCTAAGGATTTCCCTACTGTGCTTAAAAGGATCGATCGACTGGTTCATGATCGACTTTCAGACGCTTAATTTCATTTCCATGCATGTCATCTACAATTTGCTATGTTTAAACCAGAACAAAACCATACCGTAGGTGACATCAAATTCCATTTTCCTTGCCTTCACTGAACATCTTTATCACACAGTGTATGTTTGACAATCAAAAACTTTTACTTAGCATCTTCGTAACAAATTAAAAAATGTAGTAAAATAACTGTGTGCAAGCACTCGGAGCTCACTGTGTACCCTCACAGGAGGAGATGGCAACACCTCCTTGTAGACACTGTCTTCATTTAACTCCCAGGAAAACAGGGGAGAGAGGGGTGTTGCTCCCTTTGCCTGGCCTGCCGTACTCTGTCTCCTTGGTCCGTATGTTGTGCTTCCCCTCATTGGATCCTCACTGAAAATGCTCAAATTAGCAGTAACTGCACCTGGGATAAACCTCATTGCTACGATACTGCCACGTGCAAAGCTTGACCCTCACTGAAAATGTTAGAATCCAGATAATTTACCTAAATGTGGCTGTAATATTCACCACTAGTTGATACACTTCTAAGTCAGCCTTGAAGAAAAAGAATCTTCCTGGGTATTATGCCGGTGATGCCAACTGCTGCCAGGAAACCAAACAAGGGGGAAAAACAGCTTTTCTATTTGTAGGCAGCGAAAAACAGCTTTTCTATTTGTAGGCAGCAAAAAACAGGAATTCTAAAATACCTGGTCCCCTCCCATGTCCATCTTTTCCTATAAAATGAAGTACTACTTTAGTGTTAACTATTAAAACAGTCTGTACAAGCAGTCTCTTAAACAGAAAGTGACAGCCAAGCCTAGCACAGAGCCTGGAACAGAGTGAATATTTAGCAAATGCTGGCTAAGTCAAGACCACAATTTAGAAAGTCTTTACTTAAGAAAAAAACAAAGAAACAAAAACAAACAAAAAAACAAAAAAACAGGGACTCCTGAGAGCCTCAGTAGGTTGAGTGTCTGACTCCTTATTTTGGCTTAGGTCATGATCTCAGAGTCATGAAACTGAGCCCCATGCTGAGCTCCCTGCTGTTGGAGTCTACTTGAGATTCTCTCTCTTCCTCTCCACCTTGGCCCCTTCCCCCACTTACACACTAAATAAATAAATAAATAAATAATCTTTTAAAACAAACAAAACCAAAAAACAAAAACCCTGAAGTACAGACTTTGACCTTACTCTCTAAATATCAAGTGTATCAGGAGTGCCTGGGTGGCTCAGTTGGTTGGGTGTCTGCCTTCGGCTCAGGTCATGATCCCAGGGTCCTGGGGTCGAGTCCCACGTCCTGCTCAGCTGGGAGTCTACTTCTCCCTCTGCCCTTCCCTCCCACTTATGCCCTCTAACTTGCTTGCTCTCTCTAAATAAATAAAATCTTTTTTTTTTTAAAAGACTATTTATTTATTTGACAGAGAGAGATCACAAGTAGGCAGAAAGACAGGCAGAGAGGGAGGGGGAAGCAGGCTTCCTGCTGAGCAGAGAGCCCAATGTGGGGCTCGATCCCAGGACCCTGGGATCATGACCTGAGCCGAAGGCAGAGACTTAACCCACTGAGCCACCCAGCGCCCCAATAAAATCTTTTGATATAAATAAGTTAGTAAATACATTTCAAGTGTATCAACCAATGCTTAATGGTGCTTAATGCTTCTAGTTCACAAAAAGCACATCTGCAAGCCTACGAGAATAGTTTTATAAATACCTATTAATTCTTTTACGGCCTCGTTCAAGGTGTCTCTTCTGGGAAGCTTTCTTGAAATCTTTGCTTTCTGGGTGAATGAATGAGTGAGTAACTGAATAAATGATTCCGCCTCCAGTGACCCAGCTTGAGGATCGGTGGAACAGAAAAGTGAACTCAGTTTTATCTGACTTCAAAGTCGTGCACTTCTGCCAGCTCTCTGAACTTTCAATTGCTTAACACAGCTGGGCAGCCAGTCAATAAAAGGGCCTACTCACATTTAGTAGAAGATGTAAGCTACTAGTTCAAGGCTAGATCAGCAGCCTCTTTCTTCACAGTTAAACCTAGATGTACCAAAAGACACCAAAGTGTACAATCTGAAAGAGGCAAAGTGTAAAGAAGCAACCAGCTTAAATAATCAGAAATTACATAGTGAAATGTAAAGAAGAAATAAATTCCAGAAGAACAGATATGAAATGGAATAAAATTAAGCACAACATATGAAATGGATCACTTGGTCCAGAAAACATGTAAATCAGCGTGTCTCAAAGTGGTTCCATGGGAAGTTAATGTTTCTTATACAACAAGAAAGTATGTGGTCAAATGAGTTAAAAAAAAAAAAAGGAATTGGACAGGTCTCTTTAATAATAGGATGTCTCCAAGCCCTTAACACACAAATGTGCATTGTAAATCCCCAAAAGCAATGTGGCGTACTTTTCAATCCAGAACTCTTGTCAAAGAAGGCGGCATGGAATGAGTGTTTCAGGGAAAAGTCTTAGGGAAAGGCATCTCAGATTCTGATATTCATATTCCCAGGCGGAGGGAGCCAGACGCACTGGGCCCAGCAGGGCCACTGCACACAGCCGCACAGGGTGTACATAGCTCAAAGCATCCACTTGGCTTGTACATGCCATCCTCACCATGCCCCCTCACTAAACCCTGTCCCTGGTGCTGGCTGACAACAGCCCAGAAGAAGGTGCCCTAGCTGGGCTGTGGTACCTGCTCAAAAGTCTGGATCCGGAGTGGGTCACCTCCTCCAAAAACTACAAGAAGTGGAGGTGAGGAGAGATGCAGAGGCAACATCCTGAAGAGCAATCTAAACCCAGTTCAAAAGAGAACACTGAATCTGAGGTAGGTGGGTGGGACAGCAGAATCCAGATAAGAGGTCAGGCCTGGGATGGAAAACAAGAAATCAAGGAAGGGTGGAAGAGGTCCGAGGAGTGAGTGTGAGGCTGAGTTTGGCAGAACTAAACAAAGGAAATATCTGCATTTGCTTTTCACAAGGGCCTCCAGATTTGGGCCTGGAAAAGAAGCTCTGGAGGCTTCCGGAACCAAGCTCATGCAGACAGAAGGCTGTTAGCTATCTCAGAACAGTGTTTGCCTTCCTCCTGCTGCATCTGTGCCACTGTTTTACTTGCTGCCCTTTAAATCAGTCCTTTTTTCTTAAATAAATTAAGAGTAAATCTTATACGAGGCTCATAAAAGGATGCCCACATCCTTGAGACACAATCCAGTGTACTTCTTAAAAGCATGGGCTCTGGAGTAGACCATCTAGGTCTGAATGCTCACTCTGACCTAGCACTCTGTGCCTCAGTTTCCTCTACTGTTCCATAAAGATAATTATGGTTACTACCTGGTAGGGCTGCTGTCAGGTGCGATGAGGCAGAAACAGTAACACTCACCAAATATCCTACTTGCTCCCTTCTATTTCCTGTCCCCTGCCGGTGGGGCCAAGAACATGGTTTAAGGTGGTGAACTAATACATCAGGGGTGGTGAGGAGCCTTCGCATGATTCTGGAGCCTCTCCTCCTCTGCCATGGTGCACCCCGTGGTGATGGGGATGGCCTCTACCCGCCTCCAGCTCTAAATGTCTGTTGCATGTGGAGCAAACTCCCTCGGAAAACGTGGGACATGAGGAGGAAAAGAACCTCTTCCTATGGGAAGCCATGGAGATCGGGGAGTGGATCTGTTACTGCGGCACATGCTAGCCCCTACTAGTGAGTACAACGTGGAAAGTGCTTAATACGGTGCCTGGGATATA
>RCUC01106628.1:0-21150 GCA_003697995.1 Taxidea taxus jeffersonii
AAAAAAAAAAAAAAAAAGTAAATAAAGTTTAAAAATATACAAACTTTCCAAATTACCAGAAAAAAATACATATAACCAACACATACTGCAAAGAAGACTCTAGAAGCAATAAAGAACATGGTATACAAGCTAATGACAGTGGCACCAAGTGCTTCTAACATTTAAACAAATACAATGAGGCTCAACTCTTCTATTGACAAAAGGAAACTTCTTTGGTTACAAAGCAAAGCTGAACACTTTGCTGCATAAGCTGAAGCACAACTTTTCTCTGGAAGGGTTGAAAGGAAAAGAATACATGAAAGCTTATCAGTAAATGCAAACAAAAATATAGCAAGACCCATAATCTTATCAGACAAAGTTGAATTTATGCCAAAAATGTATCTAATAAGATAAGGAAGTCCCTAAACAATGATAAAGAGGAAATCCACAATGGTCTCACACGGAGAGTTTATAAAACATTTAAATCATAGAAAGCTCCAATAATACTGAAACTGTTCTAGACTATAGAAAAAGGAGAAAGGTTTAAATTTTTTAAATTTTATTTAAAGATTTTATTTATTTATTGGACAGAGAGAGAGAGCACAAGCAGAGGGAGCAGCAGAGGGGAAGGGAGAAGCAGACTCCTCACTGAGCAGGGAGCCCAACGTGGGGCCCAATCTCAGGACCCTGAGATCATGACCTGAGCCAAAGGCAAACACTTATCTGACTGAGCCACCCAGGTGCTCCCCAAAAAACATTTTAATAAAACTAGGATAATATTGGTATCAAAGACCAACAAAGATAAAGAAAATAAGGAAACTATAGGCAAATATTATTTATAAATATTGATTAAAATCCCAAACAACATTATCAGAACAGAATAGTGGAGGCATTAAAATCATAATATATCATATCTAAGATGAGTTACTCAGGAACACAAAGACAGTTCGATATTAGAAAATCTAGTAGTATAATTCATGCTAGTATATTGAAAGAGTTTTTATAGAGCTAATAAATTAAAACTATACTATTATTTCTTTAGATAGTGAAGGGCATTTAATAAAATTCAACATCTGCTGTTGCTATTACAATCTTTCCATAAAACAGGGATAGATAATTTTGCATATAATTTCCTCTATTTCCAGCTAAGAAAAACATATCATTAAACACTGATGAAGTAAGTTATAAATATATTTAAAAATATAATGGCAAACACTAAGAAATTATATAACCAACTAAGATGAGGTAGTGGTGGGGGTTTGGAAAGGGAATGCAATGCACTACTTTTATAATTACAATTGTAGGGAGAAAGAGATTATGCAAATGAGCATAATAGAAGAAGCTTAAAAGTAATGTACTAAAGAATAAAGCTTTTCCCAGTTTATTGTTTCTAATTTAACCATATTTTTAAAACAAAGGTCAAGATTTAATATAGGAATACAAAAATATCCAGCACTAAACAATGTAAAATTTATCAATAGTCACAAGAAATATGAATGTTCTAGACACCCCAATTAGAAGGCGAAGATTGTCAGACAGGACAAAAAGGTAAGACCCAACTGTGTACCGCTTATAAGAAACTCACTCTAAATATAGTGGTGGAGATTGTTTAAGAGTAAAGGGATGGGGGACGCCTGGGTGGCTCAGTTGGTTAAGCGGCTGCCTTCGGCTCAGGTCATGATCCCAGTGTCCTGGATCGAGTCCCACATCGGGCTCCTTGCTCAGCAGGGAGCCCGCTTCTCCCTCTGCCTCTGCCTGCCACTCTCTGTCTGCCTGTGCTCGCTCTCTCTCTCTCTAACTAATAAATAAATAAAATCTTAAAAAAAATAAAAAAAAAAGAGTAAAGGGATGGAAAAGGACATTCCATGCAAACACTAATCAAAAGTGACCATCTTCATAGAAGACAGAGTGGGTGTCAGAGCAAAGACTATTACAAGGGATAGAGGGGATCCTTCCAGGTAGATCCTTTCTCTATGCCCCCTATAGCTTTCTCTGTTCTCCATTTCTCAATACCTTCTCGCTACCCTTCCCTATCTCTTCATGTGGAAAAAGAACTCTACTCACACCAATAAATTCTCCAAGTCTCCAGACACCACCGGGGTATCCTATTCACTCCCCTATTCAGGTATAATAGGTATCCTATTGGCTTCTTCAGGTAAATAGGTATCCTATTCAGACCCCACAGGTTAAGGCTCAGCCCCACAAGACTGCCCCCCCCCATGCCAGGTACAAGTCTCAGGCTGTCACCGCACTCCTGACTCACTGGCTCTAAATCAGGATTCCCATACCCCCCTCCTCAATTTCAATAATTTGCTATCGTGTTTCACAGAACTCAGAGGAACACTTAATTACGTTTACTGGTTTATTACCATAAGGGACATAATAAAGGCTATAAATGAACAGCCAGATGCAGAGATACTGAGGGTGAGGCTTGGAAATGTCCCCTGAGCACAGGAGGACCTTTTGACCCCCATAGGAGATTCTGTCCCCGTAGACCTGGGGTGGGCTAACCTCCCAACACGTGGGTGTTTTCATCAACCCGGAAGCTCTCTGAACCTGTAATTTGGGTTTCTATGGATGCTCCGTTATGGAGGCATGACTGATTAAAAATCATTGGTCAGTGATGATTGACTCTACCTCCAGCCTCTCTCCCCTCCCTGCTCTTGCTCTAGGGTAAGGTTAACGTCTGGAAAGTTGAATCACAGACATATCATCCTTTTTGTTCTCTATATTTTATCAGGAATCTTGGAGTGATGGTGTGTTCCTCCCTGTGTGATCTGGGTGGAATCATCACCCCCTTCCTGGTCTTCAGGCTGATGGAGGTTTGGCAAGGCTTGCCACTCATTCTGTTTGGTAAGACTTCACGGGTTATTCATTATTCTTTCCTTCCAGCCCAGCATGATTGCTTAGGACCTCTTTGACCAGTGAACAATATCCTCTGGTGAGTTTACAGGAGACAAGGACGGTGCCTGCCTTTCTGTTGTCTCCTGACTCACTCTGTCTTGTTTCATGGGAAAGATAAGATGCCATTCCCAGAAGGCAGGTCAGATGTTACGTCTTAAGGCTCTAGAGTCCAATAATTCATCCTATAGGACAAATTTTGAGAGGCATTTTGACGTAGCCTCCCGCTTCCTTATGAATTTGACTCCCCATTTTTGTGCATTTAACATGCAATTGTGGGAGGCTTGAAGATGCTAAATTGTCACCCTCCTTCTGCGTACAATTGAGAATAGACACAAGAAGGAGAACACTCTTCCTCCTCCCCAGACTAAGACCTTGGGTCCTCCAAGACCCAGCTTACCTGCTTGGCGGAAGGCAAACCTGCTGCGTGTGTGCGGAGAGCTGCTGTGTCTGAGCCCCAGGCAGACCCACCGAAGAGTGGGAGAAGAAGAGACGGGAGAGAAATAAGGATAGGGGAGGGAAGAGGGGAGGAGGAAAGGGGAGGGAGAAACAAAAGAGGCCCACCCTGCCCAAATATATTCTCTTTTTTTTTAAGATTTTTAAAAAAGATTTTATTTATTTATTTGACAGAGAGAGCGAGCACAGGCAGAGAAAGAGGCAGGCAGAGGCAGAGGGAGAAGCAGGCTCCCCACTGAGCAAGGAACCCGATGTGGGACTCGATCCCAGGACGCTGGGATCATGACCTGAGCCGAAGGCAGCCGCTTAACCAACTGAACCACCCAGGCGTCCCCCAAATATATTCTTTATGCTTCATATCATATATACAGTAATACAATATTAACATATAGTAACTATAGCATATTTTATAGTTTATAGTAACTGTAATATGTATTATATATAAACATAATACATTATAACATAATTATCTAGTATGTATAGTTTTATATACAGTAACTATAGTCAATATAATACATATTATGTATGATAATAAATAAATTCCCTAATATGTAAACATCAGTTATGGTAGAATTTACGTAGAAGTAAAATGAAGGCAATATTCCCAATTCTTACTCTGACGTTTTCCCAGTAATCCTATTGCTTTAACTTTTCCCCAAGATGCTCCTGACTTCCAAAAACCAGGTTCATTACCACCAGCCCTTTAGTTAGCGGCCGTCATCCCTCAGAACGCCATTGGCTGTGCTCTAAGGGCTCTATGTGAACTCTGCTTCCTTTGAAGCGGTGTTGGGCCTGGTTGCTGGGGGAATGACGCTGCTTCTTCCTGAGACCAAAGGTGTCACCTTGCCAGAGACCATCGAGGATGCGGAGAACCTCGGGAGGTGAGCCCATGGTGCTCCGGGACTCGGGGCCATGTCCTCTCAGTCTTAAGGGTGTAGTCGGACACTTAACGGACTGAGCCACCCAGGTGCCCCTCAGATGCTACTCTTAAAGTGATAAGAAAGGAAAGGAATAAACAGTGCTTGAGGAGGTGGCCACTTAGCTCCCCCTCCGGCTCCCTCTGTGGATTCCATAGGAAAGGCACATGTGTCCCTGTGATGAGGAGAGACAATGGTCTGTGGCATCAGAGAGACGTGGACTCAAATCCAGTCATCCACGTGGCCACGTGACTTTGGGGATGTTGCTGAAACTCACAGAGAGTGAGCTTCCTTGCCTGAGAAAGAGCCACACTAGTACTCAGTTTGGAGGGTTGCTGGGGAAATGCAGTCAGATTAAGTAGGTGACAGTGACCAAGCGATCCCCTGGCACATAGTAGGTGCTCAATAAGTCAGAGATTTTCTCCATTCTTCTCACATCTTGTGTGAACTTCTTGGTGAGTTTCAAAACTAGGTATGTAGAAGAATTACAAAAAAGAAGTTTACTGAAATGCAGATTCCTGGACCATCTTCTAAGGTTTTTGACTTAGTAAATGAAGGGTGGGACCCAGGGAATCTGTGCTCTTAATAAACTCCACCAACGAAGTGCATTTAAGTGCTAAATAAACCTGACTTTGAGAAATTCTGGGTATCTCAGTACTGATAAGGAACAAACATTCTATCTTAACTGTAAACACATTTTCCAGTTGCTGACAGATAGCTAGTGTTGATTAGCAGATTTTAAGCCGTTTCAGTACAATTTGTTCATAGACACCTGCTCATTCTTGAGACCTCCCTCTGCTGGCCTCTGTTGGTTACTAATCTCATTTTCACCTTCTGTTTTGAGATTTATTCTCATAGACAACTTCTCAATAGTTTCTTTTTTCTTTTCTTTCCTTTTTCTTTCTTTCTTTTTTGGCAATAGTTTCTTTCTTCCTTTCTCTCTCTTTCTTTCCTTTTTTTTAAAGATTTATTTATTTAAGAGAGAGAGCAGGGGAAAGGGACAGAGGGAGAAAGAGTCTTACGCAGACTCTGAGCTGAGCATGAGCCCAACACAGGGCTTGATCCCAAGACCCTGAGATCATGACCTGAGCTGAAACCAAGAGTCAGACACTTAACCAACTGAGCCCCCCAGGTACCCTGCAATGGTTTCTTAATCAAAACATTGACTTTTTATTTTAACTTTCATTTTTATTTTTGGCTGCTACAGGATAGCAAAGCCCAAAGAAAACACGATTTACCTTCAGATCCAAACTTCAGAACGTACTGGCACCTGAGAGAGATGCCTCGCAGGGACTGAGTGGCGGAGAGGAAGATGGGGTTTTCATCTGAAGAAAAGAAACCCTGATTTCTCTGTGCTCTTCCTCACACTTGCCTACCCCTAAGCCAATAGCCTGAATAACACTAAATGTGCTTTGCTTTATTTTCTTTCTTTGAAATCTCCCAAAGCCCTATCTTTTATCTACTTACTTTTCCTGGTGAGAACTGTTGGTGGTTACCAGTTACTTAATTATCTGAAGTACTTGGAAGATCCAATAGAATTTAAATATTACTAAAAAGAGGCCTCTGTCACTGGTTTCCTAGAGGCAGTGTAGTTTTATTCACTATTTGAAAGAAAATGTCGTTGTATCTGTAGTATCTATCTTGGCAAAAGTATTTTAATATGTAGCCTTCCTGAAGGGCACTTTGTTGTCAAATATGGTGGCACTTCCTGCAAACCGTACCCGAATCATGTTGGGAATGTGATCCTCCTCTGAAGGCTAGGAGAACTGTAACCTGTTTAGGAAGCAGCTTTTGCCCCCTTTGCTCCAGGAATATTGTATTTGATTTCACTCTTGGTTTTCGTTCTCGTCGGTGATTCTAGAAGGTTAACTCCTATGGCAACTGCAAAATATTCTAGTAAATACGTCAAAAGGAGTTCAGTTCACTGTGAGTTATAAATGGTTCCTGTTCCGGTTGAAGAAGTGATTTTGTTCCTAGAGTACATCAGAAGGTTTATATTTAAATTTCTTTACCTGTGAAATAAACCAAAGACAGCATGATAGCCAGCCTTCAGAGCACAATGGGAAACAAAGTTTTTAATGTGAATGGGAGGCTGGGTGAAAGACAGGTGCTTGTGTTACAAACACTTCTGACCTAATGGGCTAAGCTCAGTGATGGTCTCAGGGACATGAAACCATGGTGGTCAGGTCTAAGCAGCATTTGGTCTTTCTTTGAGAGTGGACATTGGTTACTCGGAATCTGAAGCTTTGTACTTGACAGGAAGGGGAGGGGAGGGGAGGGGAAGGGAGGGAAGCCATGTCTTAGACATGTTGAAGCCATGTCTTCTGAATTCTATTTTAAAACCCATCTGGATACATGGAGGGGACCAGTGCTTCATTTCTGTTTCTCTCCAGCAAGTCCCTTCCCCAATATCTTATCTTTCTGACCATAACATATATACTCTTCATTGGTAACAAATATGTAAACTGTGGACTTCAAACTGTTTTCTTGAATGTCCTCTCTGATCTTTCTTAGATCCTCTAATGAAACTTCTGAGGAGGCTTTAGACAAAGAAGAGAGAGAGTGTGTCAGGGGGAGGGGGGCGCTGGGAAGCCTCCTCCTCCGGCATGTGTGTTCACCTGCTCTCCTGGGAGTGGTGGTGGCGGGGGGAGGAGGCTTGGTCCTGGTGACCAGGTTTTAAGTGGAGCCCACCTACAGAAAGTGTATTTAAATGTTGCCTGTCTTGTCACGGAGAGGCACAGGCTGTCCTTCCCTCCTCGCCACCCTCCAAGTGGCCACAATGGAGCCACAGTCAATCCGGACAGAGCGAGGGTGGAGGGGAGGTTTGTCAGGTAGTGTGAAGGCAGAGAGAAGTTGGTCACAGAGACAGGTGATGTCTAAGTACTGGGAGAGCTAGAAGGTGTGACACAAGTGTCAGGAAATCTAAGGACCTCCTGTGAGGACCTGGAGTGAGGCCCCTGGGCCCCTCCTCTGGGGGGCGAGGTTATGGGGTACTATTAGTTCAGCAAACATGTGATGAGCACCTGCTGTGTGCCTTGGTCACCTGCAGGCTCTCAGAAAAGCCCGCAGACAGCTGCAGGCAGGCTACTCTTCCAATGGCCTGACCAGGAACTCCCAGTAGCGTCCTGGGAGGTTGTCAGGTGAGTCAGGTTGTGCTGGTGGGTGTGGAGGAGCAAGGCAGCTGAGCTTCTCAGCGGATGGAGGGACATGAGGATCTGGAAAATCACCTCCTCAGCCCTGCCCCAAACATTTCTTCAGTGCCTAACATGCAACCTTTAGAGATTTCATACTGTGGGTCTTGACGGCCAACTGCTGAGATGGAAAAAGGGAGACCACACACTGATCCTCAAGTGATGGGGATGGGGCCACTCAAGTGATGGGGATGGATGCAGGACTGGAGGTCCTGGGACACTGCCCAAGAGGGGCGGTTGTGATGGCAGGGCAGGAAGCCCCACTTCCAGCCTTGCGCCTAGGACATGGCACCTTAGTGAGGTGGCATGAAGTCATGGGAAGAGCCCGGACTCTGCTATGACCCAGAAGTGGTTCCCACATTTCCTCCACCATCTGCTGATTTTATGGATGGAAGCAAGCTCTTTAACTGTCCGAGCCTCTGTGTCCTCCTGGCACCCACCTCCAGGTGGCTCTGAGGATGTGGTGAGAAGGATATGGAAAGCTGAAGAGCACCACCTGGGGACATCATGTCAGGCTCCATGTAGCATGGTCCCCACGTCTGTATCGTACACGGGAGTCAACCGTCTCCAGCTGGATAGGAACCCGAGCCATCTGACCAGCTCCCTCCTTGTGCCTGGTTGTGTCCTAGTATCTGCTCCACCTCTATGTCCTCTGTGAAGGTGAAGGTTGAATGCCTGATGTTCTCAGATGTCGCCAGAGCAAATCAGAGACATGGGGTTAGGCTTCATACAAAGACACCTTTCAAAAGGTCATTTATAAGATGCATTCATAGATAGGAGCTCATTCAGTCATGGCAATAACATTTTATTTATTGTATTTTTATTTTTTAAGATTTATTTGGTGGGGGGCAGAGGGAGAGGGAGCAAGAATCTCAAGCAGACTCCCCACTGAGTGGGCATCCTGATGCAGGGCTTGATCCCAAGAACCACAAGATCACAACCCGAGCTGAGAGCAAGAGTCAGACGCCACCCAGGTGCCCCATGGCGACATTTTAAAGCTGATATTATTATCTGCATTTCAAAATTGAGAAAGCTAAATTCAGAGATGGTAAGTGGCTTGTGCTAATAAAGCAAGGAATTGAGCCTTGACTTTAGATCTTCTGGACCCCATTGGCGAGGGCTGTGGAAATTCTCCACAATTCTCAAACTGCACCTTTCCTGACTCCTGCCTCTTGATTTTTAAAACTTAAAAACACCAAGAAACACACACACAAAGAAAATCACTTCAAAACCCACCATCTGGCAAAATCCTATGGAGGGAGGATCAGCTGCTCACTCCCCACCTGACCTCACACCCGGGGCGCTGCTGAGAGGGGGCTGAGTCCCCATTCTGCCTCTCAACACCCGAGCGGCAGGGAATATTGGGAATATCAGGCAAGCTGAGTCTAGGAACACTAAGAATGTGCATTTCCCCCCACCCCCCTTCTGCACCCCAACTCTGGCCCCCATGAACAGCAGCCATCACCCCACGCTGAGCTGTCATAGTAAAGCCAGAAAGCAAAAGATGCAGGTCTTGGCACCTAGGTTGTCTGCTCGGGATGGTGGAGATTCAGGACAAGGCAGAAGACGTCTCCCACCCACCAGCAGGAGAGACAAGAATGCTCCGGGCCGGGAGGGCCACGCAGGGAAAAGCTGAAGGGCTAGGTGCTGGTCTTTGAGAACATGTTCTGGGGTCTGGCCCCTCTACTCTGCACTGGCTCCCAAGGTGGTGAAGTCTGGCGTAAGTTTGCCTCTGAGTTTCCAGAATCTCCCAAATATCAGGGTCTTTGACAAGATAGAAGTTCATTTCTTTCTCATGTTTAGGATGTTGGCGGGCACCCCCCAGAGCTGGTGGGGCGGCACAGAGTAGGGCTGATGCCGCTGGTTCACTGCTGCTGGGCAGGACTTCCCTCCCCAGGTGGCTTCTGGAAATCACAGGTTACAGCCACCCGTACTGCAGGTATGCGCACCACCGGAGACGGGGCACAAGGAGGAGGACGGTCTTCCTTTAGGCCCTGTGTCTCCCCAGCCAGCAGCACATCTGGAGAGAAGAGGAAACCAGGGGGCATGTGGACCTCACATAAAACTGGGGTTTCATTACCGAGGAAGTGGTGACAGTGGATATTGGAGGAGAACCAGCTGTCCCCGCTCTGGTTGGTGGGATGTCTGACCCTTCAAAACGAATCTGAGGGTCTGGGAGGAGAGGGGACCTGCATTCTTGGCCGTGGCACGAGGGAGGACTCCAGAGACCCAAGTCTCCTCTCGGGGGAGGCCAGGGGAGGAGAGAGCGCAAATGCCCTGATGGACTGGAATTCTCTGAGAGAAACCTGAAGCGATCAGGTTTGCCTGGAGTTGGCAGGATATAGTTTTCCACCACCTGCTGGAGTGAGGGCTGGAGATGAAAAGCCACATCAGAGAACAACAGGCTCCATTTCTGGCTCGTTTACGTTCTGTGGCTTGAGAGTCATGCCCCGCGGTCGGCAACGTGATTTTTCAACATTTTTTCCATTTGTGAGCAATGTGATCTGGTCTTTTGCTTAAAGCCTTCATAGCTTCATAGTAATGAGTGGAGCAACGCCGGTGATCAAGGTGCGGGCCCCACCTTAGCGCCCTTTCTTTCTGGCACTTGTCAGAGATGTCGAAACCGGAAAGAATCGATCTCTGCACGTCCAAGCGTCTTGTGGGCAAATCGACTGTGCTTGCCGAACCAAATCCTATTTGCCTTATCTTACAAATTAATTTTGAATTAATTTTGTTCTTGTTCTCTCTCTCTCTCTCCACACACACACACACACACACACACACTACAAATGCATGACATTTCACATCACATGTTACATTACATATAAAATCACCCCAAACGTGGCTGACTGCACTTGAAATCTCTCAGTGGGTACATTTCCCAAACCTGGCAGTGGAAAAGGTTGCTCTGTTTTAATTAAATAACTTCCCTCTCCACTAAGTATTGCGCCCTCAAATGCAGGAGACAACTTTTTTTTTTAAGATTTTATTATTTATTTGACAGACAGAGATCACAAGTAGGCAGAGAGGCAGGCAGAGAGAGAGGAGGAAGCAGGTTCCCTGCTGAGCAGAGAGCCCGATGTGGGGCTCGATTCCAGGACCCTGGGATCATGACCTGAGCCGAAGGCAGAGGCTTTAACCCACTGAGCCACCCCGGGGTCCCGAGAGACAATGTTCTTAACGTCTGCCCCTTAGGAAGAGTTCCATCGATGTCTGCGGTGCTGCTGTCCCCTTGGGACATACTTGATCCCACGGACCAGATGGCCTTTAGTTTAGCAAATAGGCCTTGCCGGGACTTTTCACGAATGAAGACAGGGTTGGGATGGGGACAAGGAAACGAAGAGAATGCCAATCGGCTGCCATGATTTCCATGGAGCGCAAAGCTGCTTTGTAGATTAAAAATAGGGGACGAAGGGAGCTGGAAAGAAGATATGGGAATAAGGTGCTCATTTGGCCAGGTGGCCCAGTATAGGTCAGGCAGTTCCCAGGTCCTACCCACCATGTCCTTAACCTGCTAAGAAAGAGGTGAGGATGTGGAAGATGGCCAGGTGTCCCGTAGCTGGCACAGCTCTCATGTGACAATGACAGCTGAGGTCTAGAACATCTGTTCTCTCACTGCAGTGGCAAAGCTCTTCACTGCCTACAAGCAAAAGGGATCATGATAGCCACGTGGTCAAAAAGAAATCGATCTTGTCTTCCAGTGGCTCTCCCTCACCCAGACCCTGGCTGGTGACATCAGATGGAGTCTCTGCTGGTCCCAGGAGGATAATAATGGGGTCTTTGAAGAGCCAGAGGGAAGTTGGTAAGGCATGGCTCTGTCCTTCATCCTTCCCATCAGACTCTAGTTGTGCTTCAGACCAGTGCCAGAGGGAGGGTCAGGACTCTTCAGAGGATCACCTTGATCATGAAGGTAACCTAATTCCCAGAAATGCTTTCAGTTTGCATCTGTGCCTTGGGGGCCCTCAAATGGTGATGAAATGTTCACCCTGCGTCAGCTGGGTTGTCGGTCAGTGCACCCCATCTTCCATCTGTGTGACTTCTTTCCCAAGTGCTGATGTCATTGCCTTTGACCCCATGTGCTGGTGCTCACAGACAACCTCTGCAACTGGCCATCCAGCTCGAAGCTGCAGAGTGTTTGGTCTTTATCTGCTTGGGTTTGGTCATCGACATGTAGAAGGCAAGGCTTTTGTAGCCTGATTTTCGTGTCCATTCTCATTTACACCCCCACTCAAGTGTCTTGAAAGGATTTATCATTTCACTCCATGGCCAAGGTGCCCTCTGTCATTACTCCACTTGCTACAACAGCCTGGGGGCCACCAAATGTGCACTCCAGGAGGCCAGATTTTAATCTCTCATGCATAATTTACTTAAATAAATTAAATCAAATTAATTACAATAATAATGATTCCAAGAAGAGTGGCTATGCTAGGCTTAGGAACAAGAAAAATTCATAATTCAAGAAGAGAAAGGAAACATTTTGCCAAAGACTCTCAGAGATGGCTACAGCAGTATTAAAAAGATGTATTTGAACCATGGAGGGTCCACAAAGACCACAAAGGGACAACTGTACCATCCTAAAAACAGTAATTGTGGTCAAATGAAGCACATTGAGCCTAAACAAAGAGTCAGAAGTCCATAATAGTACTCAAAAGGGAAAATAATAGGACTTGTGCCAAGGAAAAAGCACACATGAGTTTCTAATCAAGTTTACAAGACGTTCTGTTAATTGTTCAACACAACTAACGTGAGTACTCTCCTTAAGATCCAATTACCACCAAGGCTGACGGTCATAATGAGAAGCAGGTGGAGAAAGGACGTGAAGCGTGCTTCAAGTACATAATGTCTATGGTTTGATCATTTCTTTCCTTTTAGTTTCAATTTTTTAATTTAAATTCTAGTTGGTTAACATACCGTGTAATACTGGTTTCAGGAGTAGAATTTAGGGATTCATCACTTACATACAACACCCAGTGCTCATCACACCAAATGCCCTCCTTAATCCCCATTCCCCAACTAGCCTATCCCCCACCCACCTCCTTCCATCAACCTTCAGTTGGTTCTCCATAGTTAAGAGTCGCTTATGGTTTGTTTTGCTCTTTCTTTTTTCTTCCCCCTGCCCTGATACATTCATCTGTTTTGTTTCTTGAGTTCCACATATGAGTGAAACCATATGGTATTTTCACATTAACATATTTGGGTCATGCAGAATTATGGGACCTGGAAAACAAGGTCAGATCTTTCCTGGGCTCTGTCCAAGCTGGAGATTGGAAGGTTGGGGACAAGAAACGTTGCCCTGCTTGGTGCATAGAGAAGAGGATGACTAGCACATGGGTGGGGGACTGGTAGAGGGACCGCAGAGCCTATGGAGGCTGCCCTCACTGTGACTCATGCCAGAAAGGAGCTGCTGCCCTGGGCCCTACTGCACAACATGCCACCAGGTTGTGCCCTGCACAGAAATAATACAGAATTGCTTCTCTCCTTGAAAGATTAAAAAAAATGTATTCCAAAATGACACACCTTCTTAATTAAAACTGAAAAGTTGGAAACTAGTGGACGTTTCCTGCCTACCTTATCAGTCACCTGCTCAACAGTAATTATAGTCACACCTTCAAAATGCCACTGTCCATCCAGGCCAGAACCATCAAAGGGTGAGGAAATTTGGCAGGCACAGGAGTTCCCCACTTCCTCCTGCTGTTGCGAATAGGCTCTGGGAGGGTGAGGACAGGGGCTGGTCAGACAGGAAGAGGCCAAGGCCCAGGGATGCCAGGAGGAGCCTGCCATGAAGGGACCACACAGAAACACCACCAATGAAGAAGTAGAAACACTTCCCTTGGTTACTGAATTGGAAGATCATAATCAGATATATGCACTTAAACCTATATACATTTTTTAATTTGAGGGAATCATGTGATGATCATCTACTGATTACAATTAGCCAAAAGCTTAATGAAAAGATAAAAACTTTCTAACTGTTGGTGCTGGGTTGGGGAGGGGGCCAAGTAAGGTGAGATACCCATGACCCAAATGAAGGACACAGAGAAATACTGTCCGGGACTTGGGAAACAAAACATGACCCACTGTTATTTGGAATTAGGAGGCTCCAGAATCATTTTCCTTTTTCAGTGTGGTTCCCATTGTCCAGCTATTCCTGACATGACTGGGGCTGTTCATAGTTGGAGACATAACCCACTGTGTTCAATTCCAGGGCCCTAACTAAAGGCTGCTCTCTTGAGATGAGAAAGATAGATTTCCAAGACAAATGAAACTATCCTATCCCAGAGGCTCATATAAAACATACAAGTGGCCCTTGAAATCTTGTTCTATGCTGGCTTTGTTCTAAAGAACAATTGTGCAATATTGGACCACCCCTATCCATGGGAAAAGGCTGGGTAATTCCAACATTTGGTGCCAGAATCCTGGCTAATTTAGTTAAAGTAGCATATTTTCTGCCAGTGCCCTTGTGAGAGCCATGGGATAGAAAGATGCACAGACACTAATTAATGGTAAGTTAAAGGAAAAGTTGTATTTGAGAATGACAAAAAAAAATCAATACCAAAGAAGTACAGTGAATGAATTAATGACCCATCTGAGACTGACGAATGGTGGTAGCTAATGCGGACAGTGAAAACTACTCTTGTCTGGATATTGTTTAATTATTACAAGATTATTCATGATTGTTGGGCTGCAAAGCCTGACCCCTCTCTCTCCCACCCCCTATACTTTTATTTTGTCTTAGGGAAAAGCTAAAATCAAAGGATACCATGCCTCTGTCTGCTGATAGATCCATTAACCCAATTACCCACCATTAATTCATTTAGTGGGTATTAACTGACCATCTATTATGTGCCCATAAGTCTTTAGGTCCTGGGGATTCAGTTAGAGAGAAAGAGAGGCAGTATCTCTTGTTCTTATAGAACTTGCATTCTAGTTGGGAGAGACAGACTAAAAACAACCAGACAATTGAAGTAATATCAGAAGGAAATACAGTCATGCTGGATGATAGGATGCAGAAAGACTTGAATGGACCCTGTCCACAGGGCTAATTTAGCTTAAGTAATTGTGTACTAATATTTTCTTTTTTTCTCAAATGGAGAATAGAAATACATTTATACTACAGTTCCTGAACGAGCATGTAATCCTATTTTTTTCCTGTTGTGGAAGAATTAATAGCATATGTAAATTCTTTTATTTGATGCTCACTTCTTACAGATCTTTCTGGGTTTGGCAACAACACCAAAATCATTAAGGGAGTGGTATGTGTCTTACTTTAAAACTGTGTTGTTGATCACTAAGATTTCTGACATCAAACCCCAGGGATGTTATGAGTGAATTTTTTTTTTTTAAGATTTTATTTATTTGTTAGAGAGAGAGAGCATGAGCACAGACAGACAGAGAGGCAGGCAGAGGCAGAGGGAGAAGCAGGCTCCCTGCTGAGCAAGGAGCCCGATGTGGGACTCGATCCCAGGACCCTGGGATCATGACCTGATCTGAAGGCAGCCGCTCAACCAAATGAGCCACCCAGGCATCCCATGAGTGAATTTTTTAATTCAAACTACAACTCCTGCCTTCTTAACTTTCAATTGCTGGAGGAGAGTGGCCCTCAAATTCCCAAATTTCAATCCCAGACAGTGAGCACATTTTCCCATTTGTCTGCCTCTGATAAGAACACACCTCAGGGGCCACACCTGCTCAGAGTCTTGCAGTTTTCCAGTCCCCATACAGAAGGCTAGAAGCGGTACAGGTAGTACTGAGATGTGGTTTGGGCATTGAGTTTAATCAGGAAGAACGAGTGGGTGGAAACTTTAACCAATATCAAACTTTTGATGCCAGGACATCACCATCCCATTATGAGCAAAAGATACAAAGAACAGTCTGGCCAGAGATGGAGGTACAAATCCAGTCTGCAGCAGGTCTCAAAACATGTGGCAAAGAAAAACTACAGCAAATCTAAAAGGCTAGATCCACTTGTCTGGAGTCTGAGTCAGGATGGCAGAGGAGTAGGAGACCTTAATTTTGTCTGCTCCCAGGAATTCATCTAGATAACTACCAACTCGTTCTGAACACTTGCAAATTCAACCGGAGATCTAAGAAAAGAATAGCTGCAACTCTACAAATAGAAAAGCGATGACTTTGTGCAAGGTGGTGAATCTGAGGTGATTTATGGGAAGATAGATGGCAGGGGGAGGTGGAACCTCTGTCAATCAGGTACTAGCAAGTGATAGAGCAGTGGAGCACAAATTCAGAACTTTTAGAAGTCTGCTCTGGTGAGGGACGTCACTCAGGTAGCTAAGCAGGGGGTAAGACCCAAGCTGGGACAGTGTGGTCTCATGTCCCTCAGGGTCACAGAAAGACTGGGGGTGCCTGAGTGCGGCAGAGCTCTCAGGTACTGCAGCAGGGAAGCCGGCTGCAAGAGTGAGCCGAGGAGTGGGCTCCAGCTCAGGGTTGCCATAAACTGTGATCTGTGGCACAGTAGGGTCACTGCTTTTCAAGTAGGGGCCCACCAAGTGGCAGAACTGGGAAGACTCCCCTTCTTCCTCTGGGAGGAGTGGCATAGGAGCTGCTGGAATCTGCTGGGTTTGGAGACTCCAAATGGGGCCATGTGCCAGAGATAGAAATGCTCGGTCACAGGCTGGGTGAGCTCAGTGCAGCAGCCAGAGACCAGGGAGACAGGAGTGGTTGACTGCTTTTCTCTGAGGGCTCACAGAGGAGTGGGGTCCTGAGCTTTCAGCTCTGGGGCTGGAGATTGGGAGGCTGCCATTTTTATTCTCATCCTTTAAAGCTGTGCGGAAAGCCTTTAGGGAACAAAAGCCACAGAGAGTAACCCTAGAACAGTTTACTTAGCCTGGACCCTGGTAGAGGTGGTGCAATTCTGCCTGGGGCAAAAACATTTGAGATTCAATCCACTAGGCCCCTCCCACAGAAGATCAGCAAGAACATCCAGCCAAGACCAAGTTCACTGATCACACAGAACTGCAAAACTCCAGTGCTAAGAGAAAATATAAAATTCATGCTTCCCCACCCCCCTCCCTGTATTCTTTAGTCTTTCAATTTTATTTTTTCTCTTTCCTTTTCAACCAATTTCTAATTTTATCAGCTCTTTTTAAAAAATCTTTTTTAATTTTCATTTTTACAGTTACATTCTATAGTTTCATTGTATTTAATTTTATTTTGGTATATATATAAGTTTTTCTTTCTTTATAATTTTGGGATCTAGTTTTACAATAAACAGACCAAAATACACACAGGATCCAGTGCATTGCTCTATGCTGATCACCTGTCTGACTATATTCTCTCTTTAAAAAAAATTTTTTTTTTCCGTTTTGGATCTCTTCTTATTTGTTTAGTGTATATTTCTCTGGGGTTGTTGCTGCCATTTTAGTATTTTGTTATTTTATTCATCTATTCTATGGACAGAAAGATAAGGTAGAAAAACTACCTCAAAAAGAGAGCAAGAGTACTGGCAGTACTGACTGCCAGCAACCTAATCAGTATGAATATAAGTAAGATGTTGAACTAAAGTTCAGAATAATGATTATAAAGATACTAGCTGGGCTTGAAAAAAGCATAGAAGACACTAGAGAATCCCTTTCTGGAGAAATAAGATAACTAAAATCTAATCAAGTCAAAATTTAAAAGGCTATCACTGAGATGCAATAAAAAATGGAGGCTCTAACTGCTAGGTTAAATGAAACAGAAGAGAGAACTAGTGATATAGAAGACAAAATGATGGAGAATAAAGAAACTGAGAAAAAGAGAGATAAACAGCTACTGGATCACAAAGGGAAAAATGCCAGAGATAAGTGATACCATAGAGTGAAACAATATTAGAATTATTGGGATCCCAGAAAAAGAGGAAAAAGAGAGAGGAGCAGAAGGTATACAAGAGCAAATAATAGCACAGAACTTCCCTAATCTGAGGAAGGAAACAGGCATTCAAGTCTAGGAGGCACAGAGAACTCCCACTCAAAAATCAATAAAAATAAGTCAACATAGAATAGTGAAGTTTCCAAATCTCAGAGACAAAGAGAAAATACTGAAAGAAGCTTGGAACAAGGGAACCTATAAGGGTAGAAACATTAGACTGGCAGCAGACCTACCTAAAGAGATCTGGCAGGTCAGAGATGTCTGGCATGATATCTTCAGGGTGCAAAATGAGAAAAATATGCAGCCAGGAATACTTTATCCAGCTAGGATGTCATTCAAAATAGAATGATAAAGAGCTTCTAGAAGAAACAGAAACTAAAAGAATTTGTGATCATCAAACCAACCCAACAAGGAATATTAAAAGGGATCCTTTAAGCAAAGAGAGAGCTCAAAGTAACATAGACAAGAAAGGAGCAGAGACAATATACAGAAATAGTGACTGTACAGGTAATACAATGGCACTAAATTTATATATTTCAATAGTTATTCTGAATGTATATAGGCTGAATGCTCCAATCCAAAGACACAGGGTGTCAGATTGGATAAAAAAGCAAGACACATAGATATGCTGTCTGCAAGAGATTCGTTTTATTTTATTTTATTTTTTTTAAGATTTTATTTTTATTTATTTATTTCTTTGTCAGAGAGAGAGGGAGAGAGAGCAAACGAGCACAGGCAGACAGAGTGGCAGGCAGAGGCAGAGGGAGAAGCAGGCTCCCTACTGAGCAAGGAGCCCGATGTGGGACTCAATCCCAGGACGCTGGGATCATGACCTGAGCCGAAGGCAGCCGCTTAACCAACTGAGCCACCCAGGCATCCCAAGAGATTCATTTTAGACAGAAGGACACCTCTAGATTTAAAGTGAGGGGGAGGAAAATCTTTATCATGCTTATGGACATCAAAAGAAAGCTGGGGTGGCAATCCTTATATCAGACAAATTAGATTTTAAGCCAAAGACTGTAATAAGAGACAAGAAAGGACACTATATCATAATTAAAGGGTCTATCCAACAAGAAACCTGATAATTGTAAATATTTATTCCCCTAACAGGGAGCAACTACTTATTTAAGCCAATTAATAACAAAGTTAAAGAAACACATTGATAATAATAGAATAATAATAGGGGACTTTTACACCCCCCCCCCATTGCAATGGACAGATCACCTAAACAGAAGAGCAACAAGGAAACCAGGGCTTTGAATGACACACTGGACCAGATGGACTTAAAAGATATATTCAGAGCATTCCATCCTAAAGCAACAGAATACACCTTCTTCTCGAGTGCACATGGAACATTCTCTAGAATAGATCGCATACTGGATCACAAATCAGGTCTCAACCAGTACCAAAAGACTGGGATAATTCCCTGCATATCTTTGGACCACAATGCTTTGAAACTGGAACTCAATCTCAAGAGGAAATTTGGAAAGAAGTCAGTTCATGGAGGCTAAAGAGCATCTTACTAAGCAATGAATGGGTCAACCCGGAAATTAAAGAAGAATTTAAAAAATTCATAGAAACAAATGAAAATGAAACACAGCTGTTCAAACCTTTGGGATGCAAAGATGATCCTAAGAGGGAAGTATATAGCAATACAAGACTTTCTCAAGAAACAAGAAAGGTCTCCAATACACAACCTAACCCTATACCTAAAGGAGCTGGAGAAAGAACAGCAAATAAAGCCCAAACCCAGCAGGAGAAGAGATTACTAAAGATTAGAGCAGAAATCAATGAATAGAAACCAAAAGAGCAGTAGAACAGAACAATGAAACTAGGAGCTGGTCCTTTGACAGAATTAATAAGATTGGTAAATCCCTGGCCAGACTTATCAAAAAGAAAAGAGAAAGGACCCAAATAAATAAAATCATGAATGGAAGAGGAGAGATCACAACCAACACCAAGGAAAAACAAACAATTATAAGAACATATTAGTAGCAACTATATACCAACAAATTAGGCAATCTAGAAAAAAATGGATACATTCCTAAAGAGTATAAAGTACCAAAACTGAACCAGGAAGAAATGAAAAATCTGCACAGGCCCATAAACAGCAAGGAAACTGAAGTAGTAATCAAAAACCTCCCAAAAAACAAGAGTCCAGGCTGGATGACTTCCCAGGGGAATTCTACCAAACATTCGAAGAATTAATACCCACTCTTCTGAAACTATTTCAAAAGTTAGAAATGGAAGGAAAACTTCCAAACTCTTTCTATGAGGCCAGCATTACCTTGAACCCAAAACCAAAGTTCCAACCAAAATGGAGAATTACAGACCAATATCCCTGGTGAATATGGATGCAAAACTTTCACCAAACTACTAGCCAATAGGATCCAACAGTACATTAAAAGGATTACTCACCACAACCAACTGGGATTTATTCCTAGGCTGCAAGAGTGGTTCAACATCTGCAAATCAATCAATGTGATATACTACATAAGTAAAAGAAAGGACCATATGATCCTCTCAATATATGCAGAAAAAGCATTAAGCAAAGTATAGTGTCCTTTCTTGATTAAAACTCCTCACAGTGTAAGGATAAAGGAAACATACCTGAATATCATAAAAACCATACACAAAAAACCCACAGCAAATATCATTGTTAATGGGGGAAAAACTGAGAGCTTTTCCCCTAAGGTCAGGAACATGGCAGGGATGTCCACTATCACCACTGCTGTTCAACATAGTAAATCAGCAATCAGACAACAAAAAGAAATAAAAGGCATCTGAATCAGCAAATAAGAATTCTCACACTTTGTAGATGAAATGATATTCTATGTGGAAAAACCAAAAGACTCCACTCCAAAATTTCTGGAACTCATATAGGAATTTAGCAAAGTGGCAGGTTATAAAATCAATACACAGAAATCTGTTGCATTTCTACACACCAACAATGACACAGGAGAAAGAAAATTTAAGGAATCCATTCTATTTACAATTGCACCCAAAGCCATGAGATACCTAGGAATAAACCTAACCAAAGATACAAAGGATCTGTACTCAGAAAACTACAGAACACTTATGAAAGAAATTGAGGAAGACACAAAGAAATGGAAAAAGATTCCATGCTCATGGATTAGAAGAACAAATATTATTAAAAGGTCTACACTATAGAGCAACCTATACATTCAATGCAATCCCTATCAAAATACCATCAACTTTTTTTTAGAGTGGAACAAATAATCCTAAAATTTGTATGGAACCAGAAAAGACCCCAAATAGCCAAAGGAATATTGAAAAGTAAAACCAAAGTTGGTAGCACCACAATTCTTGACTTCAAACTCTAATACAAAGCTGTAATCATCAAGACAGTATGGTAATGGCACAAAAACAGACACATAGATCAAGGGAACAGAATAGAGAACCTAAAAATGGACCCTCAACTCTATTGCTCAACTAATCTTGGACAAAGCAGGAAAGACTATCCAATAGAAAAAAATACAGTCTCTTCAACAAATGGTGTTGGGAAAATTGGGCAGCCACATGCAGAAGAATGAAGCCGGACCATTTCACTATACCACACACAAAAATAGACTCAAAATGGATGAAAGACCTAAATATGAGACAGGAATCCATCAAAATCCTAGAGAAGAACACAGGCAGCAACCTCTGTGACTGTGCAACTTCTTGCTAGACATGTCTCCAAAGGCAAGGGAAACAAAGGCAAAAATGAACTATTGGGACTTCATCAAGATACAAAGCTTTTGCACAGCAAAGGAAACAGTCAACAAAACCAAAAGACAACTGACAGAATGGGAGAAGATATTTGCAAGTGTCTTATCAGA
>RCUC01106629.1:0-10403 GCA_003697995.1 Taxidea taxus jeffersonii
TGGGGACAGCGTACCTCGCCCTGGTGGGAGTACGTGCCAACTCTCCAGCCCGGTCTTCCGTGTCCTCTCAACTGTCTGGAAACAGTCTTTCTTTCTAGAATGAAGGCCCTCTTTCCTGCCCCTGTGCTCCAGCTGGCTGAATGGTACCCCGGACCACGATGGATCTGCCCCATCCCTGCCTTTGTTGGCATTTCTCCTCCTGCAGAACCATTAGCTCTGTCCTGAAGCCAGCCCTCATCCCAGCAGTTAGAAATAACCTTTCCGGGGCGCCTGGGTGGCTCAGTGGGTTAAAGCCTCTGCCTTTGGCTCGGGTCATGTTCCCAGGGTCCTGGGATCGAGCCCCGCATCAGGCTCTCTGCTCAGCGGGGAGCCTGCTTCCTCCTCTCTCTCTGCCTGCCTCTCTGCCTACTTGTGAGCTCTGTCTGTCAAATAAATTAATTAATTAAAAAAAATAAACTTTCCTTTCCTAGATACCCCATACTGCCTCGTGCAGGAACACTTTGAGAACTTACCACATTGTACCTAGAGCTATTCTTATTTATGTGTGCATATTAATTCCTGCCCTTCCGTAGGTTTCTGGAAGGTGGGACAGCCCCTTTGCTTTGGTGTGTCCTGCTGTGCCAAGAATATTAGAGGCATTCCCTAAATGCTTTTTGATTTAATGTGTTCCTTTTAGTTCAACTCAGCAGTTGTCCAAAGTTCACCTCCCGGGATATTGGTGGCTTTGGTGAACATTTGGAGAGGTACACCGGGATGGAGTGAAATCCGGTGACCTAGTTACAGAATATCCCCTGCAGGCTCACTGGTGAGGAAGGCTCATATTTAAACTCTGTGAAAGGAGAGCCTGGCTTATTTATGGTGCTGGTTGTTTACAGGTCTTTAAAAATGATCCTCTTTTTTTTTTTTTTTTTCAAGTATAAAAGCTGTGCGTTCTCATGTAGAATATTGAGAAAATGGGGATGAGAGTGAAAGAAGAAAAGAAAAATCACCCGTAATACGTCCAGCTCGAATGACTAAAACCTGCCCTGTGGTAACAGGATGGGATAATGTAGAGTGTCCTGTGCTTGGAGAAAGGAGTCTGCTTCTTTGTAGTTGTGATAATTGGTGGGAAGGCTGGTGCCTCCGGTGGGTGAGCTGCTTGTTACTGTTACTGTTGTTGTTGCCGTCCTCGTCACCGTCCCTGAAGCTAAACCACAGAACCACTGTGCGTGTCACTTCAGCCCCTCAAGGGGACCTCACAGGCTGCTCTGTGATGAAGCTCCTTACACTGACAAGGGACTTACAGGCTTTTTCTTTTTCTTTTTTTTTTTTAGCAGCCTCGGCAACACCTGTGTGAGGGAAGCCACTGTCCTTACCATACTTGTCACCACATAGCAATGGATTTCAACTAATTGGGAAAAAACAGGGGAGCACTGAGTTTAAGGAAGGAGTGCCCCTTCCCCCCCGTCCCCAACCAGGGCAGGAAGATTAGAGTTTAGAAAACTTGTTTGGGCAAGTACGGGGGCCTGGGGGCTGAGTTTTTATTTGTGTGTGTGTGTTTTTTTTTTCTCTCTTCTTTTTTAGGTTTTCTCTTGTTGTCTTGTATTTTTAAGTGCTGTAGTTCGATTATTTCTTTTTTTTTTAAAGATTTTATTTATTTATTTGACAGAGAGATCACAAGCAGGCAGAGAGGCAGGCAGAGAGAGAGGGGAAGCAGACTCCCTGCCGAGCAGAGAGCCTGATGTGGGGCTCAATCCCAGGACCCTGAGATCATGATCTGAGCCGAAGGCAGAGGCTTAACCCACTGAGCCACCCAGGAGCCCCTGTAGTTCAATTATTTCTGAAAAAATGTTTGCCAAGTGCCGAAGAGAATTCGAACAATGCAAAAGAGTAGGACGTGGTCGATAGAAGTCTCCCCAAATCCGTTGTTCAAGTTTTGGAAAATACCTCAAGTTAATCAATCTAGAAGGTCCGTGAAAAGTAAAAAAAAAAGGAAAAGTCACTTATCTCACCCTTTCCAGGGAACCACTGTGCCATTTTATTTGGGAAGTCTGCTGTGCTCTGTGACCCCCACATAGCAAACTCACCCTCCAGGCCCTAGTTCTCGGCTCCACTTTATAGAACCATTTGGGAGGATTTAAGATTAAAAAAAAGACAGAATTCCCGTCTCAGCCAAAATGCACTTGTACCTGTTTTGACGGCCCTCCCCCACCACACAGAGACACACGCACACGCACACACGCTCAGACGCAGGGCAACAACCACTGCAGTTGCGTGCCAGCCTCTTGTTTTACAGATGGAAAGACGGAGGCCTAGAACTTGTCCGAGGTCACGCGTGAAAGAAAATGGCAGTCAACACTCCCACCCGGGCCTCCTGAATTCTGGTCCAGGGCTGCTTCTACAGTGATACCTCCTTACTAGGTCACAGAAGCAGTGGTAGAGAGAGAAAAGGAAAAACACGTCAGTTCTAAAGAGTGCAGTTTTTTGTTTTGTTTTGTTTTGTTTTTTGCTGTGTCCTTTAGCCGAGCTATTTTTGTGACTATTCGGTACATGTACAATGCTGCCTCTCGGAGCCTTCGGCTGGACTGAGAGGCCGCTCATGGCTGACTGCAGCCATGCTGTCCCTCATGGCAGGCTCCGTGGAATCTTTGGCCTGGAAAGCAGATGGGAACAGACTATTCCAATACAAAAAGTCAAATCTCAGGGTCTGAGCATACACAGAGAAAAATGTCTGTGTATCCTGTTGGCCTACGTGCGTGACAACGGAACAGTGACTGAAGAGTGTGTGTATGGCTGGGAGGGGGTAGGGGCTGATGTTGAGATTGGGTCATCTCATTCTCTAATTCATCCATGAGCCCTGATAAATCTTATTACATAAATACAGATGATTTTCCCTAAGTGTGACGCTATTATTCTAGCTCCCCAAACCTTGAGTTGGTACCTTTTGCCTGTACAAAAAGCATGGTCTCCTCGGTCTGGCTCTGTGGGACCTGTTCAGAGGACATCGATGTAATATGGGAATGTCATGATCCCCTATTTGCAGCCAGGCTGCCCCACCACCTGCCAGCCCTCTTGCAGGGGGAGGTCACTGAACCTCCCTGGGCTTTGGTTTCCTCCTATGTGAAGTGGAAGTTGGCTTGTTGTGGGGATTAAATGAGTTAGTGTTTGTAAAGGCGCGCCGGGAACTCGGTCATCCATCCCACAGAAAGCGCTGCAGGGTATTAGTTTGTCAGAGGAATACCCTCCAGTGCCCCCACTGATGGCATTTCCCTTCTGCACTAGATTTCTGGGTGTTCCTAAGATGGGCCTCTTATTTCCCTGCCTCTTTGCCTCTGGAACCCTCCCCTGGGAACTGGGGGCTCTCTCATTTCTTCCCGTCCAAATCCTACTCATCCTTTTGAGGCTGAACTCAAATACACCTTCGTCCATTTATTTCTGCACTCATGCCTTTAACGGATTGTTGTAGAGGGTCTCCTGTGTTGCAGGTGTCTTATTTAGGAAGGCGTCCACAGTTCCTTGGGCTTGGATGGGCTGTCCCATATACCTTTCCCACCACATAACTGTTGACGTCTCTTTACGGTTGCTGATGGGTCCTGATTGAATATTAGCCCTCTCTGAGTAGGTGCTTCCTAAGCTTTTTTAAAAAATGAATCAATGAATGAATAAGTAAATGAATTAGTCTTCGTTTGGGTGTTTATTGTGCTCTAATGAAGGTAAACAATAGAAACAAAACTCAATTTGTGTGTGTGTGAGAGAGAGAAAGAGAGAGAGAGAGAGATTGAGAAAGAGAGGGAAGGAGGGAGAGAGGGAAATGGAGATATTTTGAATGGGAGGAGGGCTGAGACTGCTCTGAGGGCAGAGGACTACTTCCAATTGAAGAAAGGCATGAAGACAGGGAGGAAAGGGGGGTGCAGAAACAGAGAGAAGCAGGATGAAAGAGTAGCTTATTCTCTGAATCATAAGGCATTCACACCAAGAAATGGTTTTCCTTAAGTGGTAGAAAATGTGAAGTGAATTGGGCCTCATTTTTCCTTTCCCTCTTTAGGATGTTGGAAGTCATTTTTAAATGAGGTGGGTGAGGGAGGGAGGGTTTGGAGAAGGAAAGTGAAAACTGTTTTCTGAGGCTTTCTTTGCCAAGTAACCTTGGAGAGAAAGTTCAGGAGGTAGGCCTGCCAAAGCTGTCCAGGACGCAGCCAGCTCACTGTTTCTTTTGCTGTGGACCCTGTCGCCATCCTGTCCCTATTCTCCATGTCAACACACCTCCTTCCTGCCTTCCTTCCATCCTCCCTCCCTCACTTCCTTCCCTTCTTAATATATAACTATTACAAGTAAGAAAATGGGGGGAAAAATCAAAACAAACCAAAGTAAGCCAATGTTTTCAAGCTATTTGATGGATTTTAGAACTCTTTGCCTCATCACCTCATTCTGTTTCCCCCTGGAAGCTTCCCCTCCCAGCACCCCCTCTTCACTTAGTGTCTCTTCACCCTTCCATCCACTTCGGGCTCAAAGCAGGAGAGGAGACTTTAGCAACATCACGGGTTTGAGGAGGGAGAGGGCTGATTCTAGAGGTTTCGCGTGAGCAGATTCCCAGCATTTTCCTTCTGAAGGTTTCCAGCCGAGTTTTTTGTTTTGTTTTGTTTGTCCCTCAACTTCACTGCTAAAGACGGTTCGCTGAGGAAGGCATGGAAGATCAGTGATGGGCATACGTCCACTCAGTGCTTGGTGTATGTGGCCCTCAGACTCCCCTGGGGCATCCCAAGACAGGTATGGCTGGACGCTCAGTACTGATGTGTACACACACACTGGGGGTGCTTTGGAGAGGCTGGTTTCCGGGGCGAGAGGGTGGGCAAGGGAGTGGGCAGTCGGGTGTGCCAACAAGCCACAAGTACCTGGAGGCAGGCTGCCAGCTCCGATCAGCACCGGAGTTATGAGTGTGCGGAGGGTAAGGTGTCTGTGGGCTGCCAGTGGGGAAGGCTTTGCTGTGGGCGGCAGTGTTCTGGGTCTTGAAGGACAGTGAGGCTGTGATGAACAAGGGTGGAGAGCTGTGTCTTCCAGAGGGAGGGATCAGCAGGGACATGCGAATCTGTAGAGGGCCTGGGGACGGCAGGCTGAGTCTAGAAGGCGCGCTCAGAGGAGGCATTGCCATCAAATCATCGGAGTTTAACATGTTCCGCAATTGTATTTGGGGCTTTTTCCCGTAAGCAGTAGGGAACTTTTATGGGTTTTGGAAGGAACTGTGATAGGATTACTCTGGTGAAGTGTGTGTGTGTGTGTGTTTTGTTTTGCTTTGACTTTTTCATTTTCCGAGTCTTTTGAGGAACTGTTGGGCAACCTTGACTCTGGGAAGCCTGCACGGCCAACCTTTATCTGTCTTCTCTTCTCTCTCCTGGCATGGCCCGGCTCCTTCTTGAGATGCTTCTGGGGAAGCAGCTTGGCAGTGCTGGTTCCAGGGGCTGCTGCTGGAGCTCTCCGGGCAGCCCCTCTCTGCCGTTCCTGTTTCCCATTCCTCCCCTCTTCCTCCTCCTCCTCTTTCTCTGTCACCACCCCCGCCGCCAGCAGCCACGCTCCCCTCCCTAAAATAAATAAACCAGTCTCTCCAAAAGGTTCCAGGCACATTAGTCACATATCCCAGAAGTTTAATACAGAATTATTTTGACAGCGAGAACAAGAAGTGTTTTCTAGTTGAACGCACAGAACTTGCTTATTCCAACTGGGCTTTCTGCCGCACAGACAGATGATATGTTTTTTAGATGGATCGGCCACGCAGGAGGCTGTGTCGCTTCCCTTGGATGCATGACAAACTGCTCACTACCCAAAGTGGTTGGGGAAAAGATGCGAAAGGAGACGGGGAGAGAAGAATGAAATCACATCCTTATTGCGGACATAACTTTCTCCCCGGTAACTTCAGTAAGCCGCCGAGAGATTGCTGCGTGTTTATTTATTTATTTGGCTGCCTCTGGAGCCGTGAAGTCCCTTTTTCAAGCCGGGCTCGTGCGTGTGCTAAAAGATGAGGACAGATCGAGTTATTGCAATGCGGGTGGCTCTCCAAGCATTCCAGTTGAATAGCTCTTCCAGAAATATTTCTTGACTCACTCATTTAGCACTTTCTATTGCTGTTACTAAGCAGATTGGAGGCCCTCCCTGTGCTTTTGCCAGACAGCTCTGGGGTTGATGTGGCTCCCTTATCCCTATTTGGCCTGTGTAAAGATGGAGGAATGAAAAGCTCAAGTCTGTGGTCGCCTCAGAGGTCTCTCTCCCCCTGCTGAGGGGCCAGTGTGCTGTACGCATCGTCAGAGAAAGAATAAAAGTGTGTGCTGCCCTCTGGGCAGCTTTCCCCCTCTCCTTCCAGATCCCGGCACCAAGCAGGAAGGTCTTTCCCCCCCTTCACTTGGGAGTGAAGTCCCGGACATGAGCACAGAGGAAAGAAGGGAAGAAGTTCCAGACCTGGGATGTTCTGTTCTGCCTGGCTCCCATCATCCTTCACTTCTTCCTTCTCAGATCTTTCTAGAGAGCTCCAGACTTCTGGGGGGGCTGGGTTGATCTCTCTGGAGTTTTCTTATCTACCTTCCCACCTTGCTTCTCATTAGCCTATCATTCCCAGGCCTTCCTCTAGGAAACCTCTGTGTGGTCCAGGCATTTACTGGCTCTATGACTTTGGACAGTAGGCTCTTTGGGCTTTGGTATTTTCAGACCTCTCTCCTTTGTGGACTCCTATTTCCAGCCCCTCATGACATATGATGGGAAATCCCAGGATAGGAGATAACCACAGAGTAGTTTCACGGGGGTACTGTGGTTACATTTGGGAGAACCAATAAGCTTCCACACTGGGCCCACTTATCTTTCTGGAACCCTGTGCCTCTGGGAACCCACCTTGAAAAACACTGTCCTGGAGGCATGTCAAGACTGCTGGAAGCCCCTAGGACCACTATACTGTCTTCTTTAAGCTTCCTGCCCCCCACTGGACATCTCTCAACGTGTTGATAAGGAAGGGTGGCCCAGAGGGAGACATAGCCCTTACTGCTTCCTCATGCTGACTGTGAAAGTCTATGTGATGAAGGCCTTTTCGCTTGGTCACATTGGGTGACTCTTCCCTGGGTCTTCTCACTGGGCAATGCCTGGCTTGTGAGTCAGGGTATCCCTGGCTAGCCCTTTATTATTATTCATTGTCTGTGCTGAGTGGCAGTTTACAGGAATCCTTGGTACATTGTGGGGGGAGGGTGTTCTGGGCTACAGCCTCTGTCTCAGGAACATTGCTGGAAGGAGGAGCATGGTGATCGAGCTATTTTTCAGGATACTTTTTTTATTTTTAAAATCTGTTTATGTATTTGAGAGAGAGAGAGAACGAGCCGGGGTGCAGAGGGAGAGGGAGAGAGAGAATCCCAAGCAGACTCCATGCTGAGCACAGAGCCCAATGCTGGGCTCGAACTCGTAGCCCTGAGATCATGACCTGAGCTGAAAACCAAGGGTCGGATGCTTAACCGCCTGCACCGTCCAGGTGCCCCTGTATTTGCTTTTGGTGAGGGACGTAGAGCACGAGCTGTCTCATTCCTCCACTGATACTTATGTGGCACCTACATTCACGTGACACTCTTATTCCCCAGGGAAGGTGCTGACCTTCATGATCGTATTTTCCATTTTTACTTCGTAAGACTGTGTCTACAGAACTCCTCCCAGCTAAGATCTCAACCATGCTGGGGCAAAGGAGACTCCATGGTTAGGCTCACAGTTCACAGTTTGGATGAGACGATGTGTGGGGACTTGAAGCAGAGGCCCTCTGACTTTGACACTCGCACCAAACTACTCATGGTTCTTGAAGTGGGAACTGTGAACGGATGTACTACGGACAGGTTCTGTTTAATAGGTGCTTCCTTACATGTCGACACCACTAGGGCGACACTCTGTAAAAAGCCTACTTAATCTATTTAAGTCCCCATCAGGTGGACACGGTTGTATGTCCAGTTTGCAGACGGATCGCTAGAGATATTGAAGGGATGAATAACTTGCTCATGCTCTGCTTCAGAGAGCTGACGGACCTTGGATTCTCTCCAGGACTGTCTGCTGCCGTATGGGACGTGGGCTCTGTCCATCCTTAGTCTTCCCTGAGGAGATGCAAAGCGCACTCTTGGAAAGCAGCAAAGCTAGTTTGTGGGTGGCCATGTACCATGGTGAGGGTTGCACACTCAACTGTTAAGAGTTAACGGGTGGTTTTCTCTCTTTGCTCTCAGAGGTCGTAACACCCTTGTACGGTCCCTTCTGTTTTCTTTTTATATCTGATGTGCTCCACATCGAGATATGCTTTGTTGTACTGACTGTGTGCCATTGGGCAAGTCATTTCTATTCCTGGGGCCTCAGTTTCATCCGCTCTCAAAGTAGCTCTCCCTTTCTGCTCTGACATTGCTATTTTAAGTTTTATGTGTCTGGGGGATGTGTGTATTGAATTCTCTTTGTATAATTCCTTTGAAAAGTATTGTTTGGAATTATCGATACTTAAAACATTTCTGTTTTAAGTGGGAACGCCAATTGCAGATTATCCCTGTTTTCAAAGAGATTTTCTGCTTCTGAAACGTAGTTTGCAAGTGTTTGAAAGTCAGACACCACATGAAGAGATAACTAAGTCATATCAAGAAAGATGAGTGCCGAGGACATGTTCTGATAGGCTAGCTGGCTGTGTCTTGCTTTGCCTCTCTAACTCTCATGTTAGAACAGTGCTCCCCTCCCCCCAACACCTGTGTGACGTGCACACGCTTGCACGCACACACGCAATTCTTGAAATAGAGACCCTCATGCCTCTGTGAAACTTGACACATGTTCTCCGCAGAATCTGGTTAGCAAACCTTTGGGTGAGCGAAAGAAGAATCTTTTTCTGTATGCCAAATTCAGGGTGTGAATCAATTCTCCCTGCCTTTTGAATTTTAGTAAATGTTTCCTAGATGGATTCTTCAGATTTCCAGCAAAGACAAACAGCTCAGAAACTGGATTGCATTCATACCCGAGGCCTGAGTTCTGTGACCCAGGCATGGGAGCTCAGTGCCATATATGGCCAAAAGAGGCCCAGGGAGAGGGAGTTAGGAGAGAATACCAGACATACAGTGCATTCCTAAGAAATGTGCATTCACAGCTGACAAAATGGGACCCCACTGGTTTCCATCTTTTGCAGAACGTGAACTGTGAAGTTTTGAGACAGAAGCCAATGTTCCAAGCATCTGCCACTGAGAACAGTTTATTTTCCCTTTTCTTTTCAGTCACATGTAGGTTTAATTTGGAGTCAGTGTTCAAGTCAATGCAAGCTTGGAATGAGGACTAAGAAATTATTCTTGGAGTCAGCAGATGTGGGTTCTCAGCCCATTCGACCGCCATCCAGCTGTGAAGCTCCCTCGCTGGCCTGGTTTTTTCAGTCAAAGTGGCAGGGCTGGATTTGGTGATCGCCAAGATCTTGGCTATTTCTGTTTTCTTTGGTTCTAATTTTGCCCAAGATTTTCCAGTTTCTGTGGAATTCCCTGCAGAAAGTAGTTTCTGATTCTTCCCAATACTTTCTGTGGTTTGAACTTAAAAAGACCAAATAAAACCCTAGTCTTAAATTTGTCTTTGTGATTTCCTTAAATATGCCTTGGGCACATTATTAGGCTTGACTTGGCAGATAACTTTGTGCTGAGGCTGGAGATGAATGCATTTACTGTGTCTTCGTGGTCATCCCCTTCCGCTTGTCCCTCTTGCTGTCAGAGAAGAATTGGGGTATGTGTAGCCCTGAATTGTAGGGGCAGGTGTGCACTTAGGAAATGCGGCCTCTCTGAGTGGCCTTTTTGGTAGTCTGCCTCTCTTAGAAATTCTGCCTTCCCTGTGGGAGATGCAGGACCGGCAGGAGGCGGCCTCCACAGCTTCCTCACACCTTTGCAAAGGGAACGAGGGATGTGAAACTGAGGTGTTGGCTTTCCAGTCAGTAATTGGATGAGTCACTTGCCTGTCACGGTTGTTGAGAAGGTTAGGAAGAAACAGAAATGCAGAATTCTGGTCCTAGAGCAGACTAGAGTCAGTTTCACTTTATGAGATGAGGCATGATTTCTATCTAATGCCATTTGTCTTTACGGGTTCTGTAGTCCTTTGTCAACACACTACAACAGTTAGGTTGCAAAAGTTTGTACTTTTCCATTCCTTTCAGAAGGCTTTCTGGCCAAAGTCGATCTCTTCTGTTTTCCTTTCTGAAAGCAAGGCATTATTTTCTCACTGAGATAAAGGGAGGTTTCTTTGTGCTGGGACAAAATATTGGAGCCCTTGGGCTTAGCTGCCTTGATATAGCCTGTCCCTCACCAACACACGGAGTGGTTGTGGAAGGATATCGTGCTGAGGAAGGCATGGTGGAGGGGACTTCCTCCCTTCTGGGGCTGAGGAGCCGGGCACCGCTGTGCCCAGCCTCATTGAGGTGGCTT
>RCUC01106632.1:0-28649 GCA_003697995.1 Taxidea taxus jeffersonii
CTTTTATTTTTTTATATCCAAAGACTGAGTTTTTCCTTGATACTTTATATATAAAACTCTTACTAACATGTTATTATGTGAAGAGATAAATGAAACAATATCATCTAAGTTATTCTGCATATGAACTTTTGTTTGATTTTTACTTAAATAAGTAAAGCTATGACCAGTTATTTGTGTTGGGTCAATAAAAGCTGGAGATGTACAAACAATTATAGAGCAGAGAGAATAAAGTATGTGTGTTTTTCTTTTCTTTTCTTTTTTTAAAGATTTATTTATTTATTTGATAAAGAGAGAGACAGTGAGAAAGGGAACACAAGCTGGGGAAGTGGGGAGGGAGAAGCAGGCTTCCCGCAGAGCAGGGAGCCCGATGCAGGGCTCGATTCCAGGACCCTGGGACCATGACCCGAGCCGAAGACAAACACTTAATGGGCTGAGCCACCCAGGTGCCCCTGTGTGATTCTTTAATAGGAAAATTTAAAGCAAAAGGAGTGAGAATTTGCTTAACTCAGACTACAGGCAAAAATTTCTTAAAACCTCTATATTATACCTAAACACGTCTCTGTTCTCTGTTACTAAGTATAAGCTCTTTGAGGGTAGAAGTATTGTTGACTACATCCATACACACAAGTATATCATCCAAAGACAGTATTATTCTTTTCAAGCAATTTCTATTACTTTTTAGCTACTAGATTCATAAGAGAGAAAAAAAGCATTTAAGTTGTCAGGAAATAAAAATGGTGCTTCTGTCTCAGTATTTTAATATAGTAATTATTTCCTGCTTTCATCTACCCTTTTTTTCAAAACCACAGCTTTATTTTTGGTTGTTATCCTGACTTTGAAAGGTTCCTATAGATAAAAATGGAGTTCTGTGTCAAAATTAAAGTAAAATGTGAACATATCTCTGTTTTTTTTCTTACAGATTTAGCCCTAAGATAATTTTGGTGGGAAAACAAATGTCATTCTTTTTCAAAGAATACATACAATCATCCTAAGAAAAACCTCACAAGATTTTTGTTATAGAAGGCATAACTATGAATCACGAGACAGCTAGTAGCTAGTTAATATTAGCTCAAGAAACAGAAACATAAAATGAGATTAGTAAAGGAAATATCAGAATTCATCAAATTATCATCAAACAGTGAAAACAACTGGCTTGAATATAGTATTATGCAGTTACCTCTGTTAAGAAATAGGAGGACTTTTAATTGTTTTTAGAATCTTTTATAAAATGATTCTGCCACTGTGTCACAAGGCACTTAACACTAGCAAGGATGGTAACAGTGTTATCCTGCTCCAAGTTAATAGGAAAGGACTGCCTAAATTACAGGGTGTTTTTCCTCTCAAACTGAATAAGGTTTGACTCTAAAAGAATTCCAGATTCTTTTCATAAGGGCCCAGATTCATCTGAAGCATCTGGATCTTCTGAAATTTTAAATAGTCTACTTATCTTTAATGTGTCAAAAAAAAGATCTTTATGTATAAATACTAAATATTTCAAGATACTATTGGACAAGGTTAGTGCTCTGAATATCTACCATAATAACTCAAATATATTTAAATTAACTAAGTTTAAATAAACTGAATAAACATGTTGGTTATAATGCTTCTACTGGAGGCTAATTAAAACACAATTTAATCTCTATTAATTATTTTAAAATATACTAGCACACAGGGCAAGTGAACAAAATATGTCCCGAACTAGTTTACAGCACTGAATACTTAAGATTTTGGCCTTCCATGTATTACACTGAAAGAATGTTTAAACAGAACACAGAGAAGAATTTACTTACTAATAACTGCAGAAGATCGGTATATGCTGCTTCCAACCTGCGCTGGCAATCTGGGATCATCATCCGGGACTCTTGCAGGATCTCTGCCTATAATGAAAATCTCTGTGAGACAAGCAGAGATAGTAGAACTTATGTGTTTAGCTCACACTTCTGTAACTATCTAAAACAGGTCAGAAGAATCAGGAAAAAATTATAGGTATGTTAAATAGTTTAATATTTTTAAAAAATAGCTCAATATTTTAACTTAAATTGTGATTAGAAGTTAGAATGACTATCATACTGTAAAATATTCAAAGTACAAGTTTTAAATCAGTTGGTAATCACCTTCTCATGCTAAGTGAAAATTAACTGGAAAAGCTTTGCATAGAGCATTTATTTAAAAAGGCTATTTAAAATAAACTATTTTTCCTGCTGTCACAAAGCACCTTTATCCAAAATGGGATCAGCTGGTTATATAAATATCTCCTGCATCTTCTGAGTAATAAAGAAAAACAGTGTTCAGATAATATCATGGAGATAATTACTGCATGAAGAAAGTTATTGAGTTATTGATCACATCGTGTGCACACTCCAGGAGGTTCTTACTGAAAGACAGAGGTAAAGAAAAAGGAAAAGCAAAGACCAGCAGGTTCATATTTTTGATGCTTATCATGCATAAAAAGTTATTACTTATCCTTGTGCTTCATTTTAGGAGAGAGATTATTCTCCCCATGCACTTTGAGCCAAATTACCAACCTGGCACCCCTCTGAATCTAACTTCTGCCTATTCCTCCTGAAGACAGACACAACAGAATTAAACCCAGGAATATTTATTCTGGACGGTATTTCTGGATTTAAAATACATCATTCAAAGCTGAACTGTAAAATATCAGATCATAAAAGAAAAAAATCAAAGCAATCACTGAGAAACCAATCAGTAGGAGGGTAAATAAATTAGTTTCAGATGTTGTTCCTCAAATAAGTCTTTTTCCTAAGGTGGCAGGAAGCTTTATCTCCTTAAACTATTCTCAGAGACACAAAAATCATTTAAACATTTATCTACAAAAAATGTTTGCGTAATTACCTTTGGTTAAAAGGGTATAAATTCCAAACTTTTACTAATTTTACTAATAAGCTTTATTAGCTAGCTCATGTAAAATAAAAAGGAAAGACATAACTTAATGGTAATCATATTACATTTTAATAGAAACTTTAGTAAGTCCCAGTATCTTCTCCCTTTCCCTAATAGTTTTGTCATAACACACACTATAAACAAAAATCAGAATCATCATGAACAAGGATGCTCTCTATCCACATGTTTTCTCAGGTGAAAACCTATTGTTTAACTTCTTTTACTAACAAGACGCTGGCTGAAAACTTTAGACACAGGATCATGACTTTACTTCACTGCTAATCATACTATAGCTAGATATTTAATTACTGTGACTAAATTATTTTTATGTATCTGGTTAGTATGAATATGTGTGAAAAATCACTGATAGACATTTCACTGGATACCTGATTCATATTTCTTCCTTATGGACCACCCTTGAGAGTAACTTATAGGAATTAAATAAGATGAAATGAATATAAAGAGTAAGATCAAAAGCGTAAGTCAAAATGGATACTTGTAGAAAGTTTTTTGAAAGTTTTAGTACTGTCAATGAAATGAACTTTATACTTCTATCCATTATTATTCTATTCAATATTATGGAGCAAGAATCCTCATTTAATCTATCAAAACAGTACTATGATGTAAATAGGGTCAAAGATCAGTCTCTTCCACGTACCATCCCCAATTCATTCAATAAGTTTACTATATATCTACAGGATGCCCGGTACAGGGGATACAAAGATGAGTAAAAGGGCGTTTTTTGTCCTCCATTCCAGTATAGGAGCATAAACATGAAAATAAACACTAGACACAGCTTCAAGAAGACTATGCCACTGGGAGCCAAAGGCATATAGTACAATGATGGCTCTGATGTGGAACCCATAAACCACATCTCTATCAAGGCCATAAATCATAGACTTTACCTCATAACAATGAATTACAACTGCTAGAAATAATTTTAAAAGACCATATATAAGGTGTGATTATATAGTAAAGAAACTCCTCAAAATACCTGAACTAAAGTAAATGAGTATTATCTTTCAAAGTGTTCTCCTTGGGAAGGAGTCACTCAGATGAATGGAGCCTCTCTTTAAAATATCTGAATAGGGTGGTTCAGCTGTTAGGCATCTGCCTTCGGCTCAGGTCATGATCTCAGGGTCTTGGGCACAAGCCCCACATCATGCTCCCTGCTCAGCAGAGAGACTGCTTCTCCCTCTCCCACTCCCCCTGCTTGCATTCCCTCTCTCTCATCAAATCAATAAATTCTTTTTTTTTAAAGATTATTTATTTATTTACTTATTTGACAGACAGAGATCACAAGTAGGCAGAGAGGCAGGCAGAGAGAGAGGAAGGGAAGCAGGCTCCCCGCTGAGCAGAGAGCCTGATGCGGGGCTCGATCCCAGGACCCTGAGATCATGACCTGAGCTGAAGGCAGAGGCTTTAACCCACTGAGCCACCCAGGTGCCCCAAATCAATAAATTCTTAAATAAAAGACAATATCTGAATAAACTCTCAGTTTATTATAATGCTGACTATGACAAGACTAGTTTAAGTCAGGATCTTGGCAGAGATGGGGAGGTACAAGGAACCTCAGGTAACACAGCAGGATGTGGTCCTACTCATGTGTTGCTGTTCTTAAAACAAGTTAGGATATTTTGGGGGGAAAGTTATTCAGGCAAAATGGATGTTTGGGGAGGCTTATTAGCAAGGCTCAAATTAGAACAATAAATAAATTACTAAACTAAAATCTGATAAATTACCTTTATAATCAAACGTATATAAGTTGGAAAGGAAAAGCCCTAATTGGAAGATTTTCATTTTTTCAGAAAGAAGAACTCTGTGAAATAATCTGGCCAATGTTAAGTTGTTTTGCTATTGCTCAATTGAGATAAGATTTCTAACTTCTTTAATGATCTATTCACCCAGAGCTGGCTATAAATCCATAGGCACTCTAATATTGGGTATCAGCTGCCTCTGGAACCAATGGTAACTGCATTGGCTTGCCAAACTGAGCTTTAGAGTTGTTCAGAGACTACTGTAACAATGGTTAAGTCTGCTTTTATACAAAGGTCAAATGGTAATATGCCAATAAACAGGTTAAAAATCCAACTGAAGAGAGGGAGAGACAGAGGGAAAATGGTAACTATGTAAGGTGATGGATATGTCAAGTAGCTTGGTTATGGTCAATATTCACAAAGTATACATTCATCAAATCATACAATTTGATAACTTAAATATATACAATTTTAGACTGTCAACTATATCTCAGTAAAGCAAGGGAAAAAAGATACAAAGACACTCCGACTGAGAAACAAATGAAGAATCATAGAGTCAAAAGGGACCTAAGTGGTCATTTACTGCAGGCTCCTCAACTTACAAACAAGAAAGCTGAGTCTCAGAGTGACTAACTAGTTGATAGGATCTGAGTTATAACCCATGACTCTGATTTCAACCTAGCATATGAATGAGCGATTGTGGTAGCCAGACTCTAAGAAGGCTTCCAATGATCCCATTCTTGCATAGTCACCTCCCACACTACATTTGGGTTGCACCTGTGACCAACAGAATGTGGCAGAAGTGGCTTTCTAGAACTTAAGACCTAAGGCTAAGTCTTTAGAAAGCTTTTTGTTTCCACACGGGCCTCCTGAAATGCTTACATTACGGAAATCTTTCTCTCAGGACCCAGTTGTCATGATGTGAGAACCTCTGAAGGATGGACAGAAGAAAGACAGAAAGATAAGAAGGAAGGAAGAAAGGAAGGAAGGAATTTGACTTGTGTTTTGTGGTTATTGCTGAATGACTAAGGTTATTGCTGAATGACTAAAAAATAGTCTGGGCCCCTAAACCCTAAGATGTCAATAATTACTTTAAGTATAAATGGTTTAAATCCACTTCTAAGAGATTCATAGACTGGACCCAACTATATGCTGCTTACAAGAAAACCACTTTGAACAAAATGAAACAGAGTTGAAAATAAAAGGATGAAAAAAGATGTATCATGCAAACATTTAAACAAAAGAGTGACTATATTAATACTGGACAGACTTCAGAGCAAAAAAATAAATAAATTAGAGACCAAGAGAAATGTTACATAATAATAAAATGATCAATTCACCAAGAAAAAAACATGGTGATCCCTTAATGTGGATGCACTACGTAAGAGAAGTTCAAAATATATAACATAAAAACTGATAAAACTAAAAGGAGAGAGATAAAACTACTTCAATACTTCACTCTGGTACAAGTGGTAGAAGTATTAGACCAAAAAAGTCAGCAAAGTTATAAAAGGACTAAATAATGCCATCAACCAGTAAGATCTAACTGACATTTATAGGACACTCTGCCTAAGAAAGGAAAAGAAAAATACTTTTAAAGCACCTATGAAACCTTCATTACAGGGGCACCTGGGTGGGTCAGTTAGTTAAGCTTCTGACTCTTGGTTTCAGCTCAGGTCATGATCTCATGGCCTGTGGGACTGAGCCCTGTGTTAGGCTCCATGCTCAGTGCAGAGTTTGCTTGAAAGATCCTCTCTCTCTGCCTCTCCCCCATCTTACATGCACACTCTCTCAAATAAATAAATCTTAAAAAAAAAAAAACAACAACATTCATTGCAGTATATCATAGTCTAGGTCAAAAAACAACAACAAAACAAACAAAAATCTCAACAAATTTAAATATTAAATAAAAAACTGAAATAATACATAGTGCATGTATGACTATTAAAAAAAAGTAGAAAGTGTAACAAAAATATAGCAGGAAAATCTTCAAATCACTTAGAAATTAAACATACTTGTAAATAACCCATGAGTCAATAAGGAAGTCTCAAAAGAAGAAGAGAAATACAGAGATAAATGAGAATGAAAATATAGCATGTCAAATGTTACAGGATTCAGTTAAAGCAGTGCTGAGAGGGAAATTTATAGCAGTAAATGCTTATGTTAGGAAAGAGCAAAGACCTCAATTTAAAAATCTAAGTTCTGGGGTGCCTGGGTGGCTCAGTCGTTAAGTATCTGTCTTTGGCTCAAGTCATGATCCTAGAGTCCTGGGATCAAGCCCTGCATCTGGCTCTCTGCTTAGTGGGAAGCCTGTTTCTCCCTCTCCTATTCCCCCTGCTTGTGTTCCCTCTCTCACTGTTTCTCTGTCAAATAAATAAAATCCTAAAAAAAAAAACCCAAAAACAAAAAACCAAGTTCTTATTTCAGAAACCAAGAAAAAGAAGAGCAAATAAACCCAAAACAAGCAGAAGGGAATAATAAAAATAAGATTAGAAATGACAAAAAAAATCAATGAAACAAAGAGCTGAGTTTTTAAAAAACTAATAAATTTCTGTTTTTTAATCTTTTTTTATTAAAAAAATTTACTGAAGTATAATTAACGTATAATGTCATATTAGTTTCAGGTGTACAATATTATTGATCAGCAGTTTTATACATTTCTCAGTGCCCACCATGATACGTCTATATTCTTTTTTTTAAAATTTTTTATAAACATATAATGTAACCCCACCACCCTCTCCCGACACCCCTTCCCCCCCACCCCCTCAGTTTGTTTTATGACATTAAGAGTCTCTTCTGGTTTGTCTCCCTCCCGATTGCATCGTTTCATTTATTCTTTCCTACCCCCTAACCCCCACCCCCATTGCATCTCCACTTCCTCATATCAGGGAGATCATATGATAGTTGTCTTTCTCCGACTGACTTATTTGGCTAAGCATAATACCCTCTAGTTCCATCCATGTCGTTGTAAATGGCAAGATTTCATTTCTTTTGATGGCTGCATAGTATACCATATCTTCTTTATCCATTCATCTGGAAAAAACTAATAAATTTCTAGTAACACTGACAAAGTCAGAAGGCACAAATCACTAAATCAGTAACAAAAAAAGATCTTATCTCTACAGATCTTGCAAGCATTAAAGGAAAACAACAGAAACTTGAGTTAAGATGGTGGAGCAGTAGGGGGGGTCTGGGCTTATAGCTTCACCCCCTGAACACAGCTAGATCAACATCAAATAATTTTGAATACCTAGGAAATCGATCTGAGGACTAAAAGAACAAAGTGCACAATTAGAGGGAGAGAACGTGGCAGGCTTATTTTAACAAACAAATCAAAGCACACTTAGTTAAAGGTCCAAGCACTCCCCACCACAAACAAGGAGGAACCCTGCAAAGGACTGACCTGTGGGAAAAAGCAGCCAAAACACAACAGCAGACTGCACAGAGCATACACCAGAAACACTTCCTGAAGCACCAGGCCCTAGACACTGTAGGACCCCTTCTTAATATACTGATACTCTCAAGAGCAGGAAAATAACAAGCTTTCATAACATGCAAAAGACAAAAATCTAGACAAAATGACAAGATAGAGGAATTTTCCTGAAAAGAAAGATCAAGAAGAAACCTCAGCCAGGGATTTACTCCAAACAGATATAAGCAATATATCTGAACAAGAATTTAGAACAAGAATCATAAGAATATTATGGGGTTGAGAAGAGCATAGGAAACACCACGGAAACCATGCCACAGGGATAAAACACCCCAAAACTAATTAGGCTGAAATAAAAAATGCTTACCTGAGATGCAAAAGAGATTAGATGCAATCACAACGAGGATGGAAGAAGCAGAGGAACAAAAAGGTGATACAGAAGACAAAATTATGAAAAATAAAAAAGCTGAAAAGAAGACAGAAAGAAAACTAGTAGATCACAAAGAGACTTAGAGAACCAGAGATTCCACAAAGCACAATAATATTCATATCATAAGAGTCCCAGAAGAGGAAGAGTGGGAAAAAAAAGAGCAGATTTATTTGAACAAATTATAGCTGAGAACTTCCCTAATAAGTGGAAGGAAACAGGTATTCAAGTTCAAAGGCACAGAGAACTTCCCTCACAATCAACAAAAACAAGTCAACATCAAGACATATCATAGCGAAACCTGCAAAATACAGAGAGAGAATTCTGACAGCGGCTAGGGATAAAAGGTCTTTAACCTATGAGAGTAGACATAAAGGTAGCAGCAGATCTGTCTACAGAATTTGGCAGGCCAGAAGACAGTGGCATGATACAGTCAATGTGCTGAATGGGAAACATATGCAGCCAAACATACTTTATCCAGCAAGGCTATCATTCAAAATAGGAGAGTTAAAGGGTTTCCAAAACAAGCAAAAACTAAAGGAGTTCATGAACACTAAACCAGCACCACAAGAAATATTAAAGAAGACCTTTGAGCAGGAAAGAGGGACCACAATCAACAAAGACTGGAAAGGAAAAGAGACAATCTACAGGAATAGCAACTTTACAGGTAATACAATGGCACTAAATTCATCTCTCTCACTAATTACTTTGAATGTAAATGGCCTAAATGCTCTAATCAAAACACACAGGGTATCAGAATGGATTAAAAAACCAAGACCCATCAATATGCTGTTTACAAAAGACTCACTGTAGAACCAAAGACACCTCCATATTGAAAGTGGGGGGCGGGGGAGGACCCTCTATCATGCTAATGGACATCAAAAGAAAGCTGGAGTAGTCATATTTATAGCAGACTAACTAGATTTTAAATGACAGAGTGTACTAAGAGATGAAGAAGGGCACTATATCATAATAAAAGGATCTATTCAGCAAGATCTAAAAATTGTAAATATTTATGCCCCAACTTGGGAGCAGCCAAATACATGTTTCAGTTAATAAACAAACTTAAAGAAACTCATTGATAACACAATAAGAGTAGGGGACTTTAACACCCACTCACAGTAAGGGACTGATTATCTAAGCAGAAGATCAAAAAAGAAACAATGGCTCTGAATCATACACTGAACCAGATGGACTTAACAGATATATTCAGCACATTTCATCCTAAGGGAGCAGAATACACATTCTTTTCTAGTGCATGTGGAACATTCTCCAGGATAGATCACATACTGGGTCACAAATAAGGCCTCAACCAATAGAAAAAGAGCATACTATGTATATTTTCAGACCACAATGCTATTAAAATCAAGTCAACCACAAGAAAAAAATTAGGGAAGACTGCACGCAGGTTAAAGAACATCCTACTAAAGAATGAATGGGTTAACCAGGAAATTAAAGAAGAAATTTAAAAAAAATACAGAGAAGCAAATGAAAATGAAAACAAATTGGAAATCTAAAACCTCTGGAACAAAGCAAAGGCAGATATTAAGAAGGAAGTATATAGCCAAACACAGGCCTTCCTCAAGAAGAATAGTTTCAAATACATGACCTAATCTTACACCTAGAGCAGCTGGAGAAAGAACAACAAATAAAGCCTAAAGAAATAAATGAAATAGAAACCAGAAGAACAGTAGAACTGATCAATGAAACTAGGAGCTGATTCTTTGAAAGACTTAGTAAGACTGATAAACCCCTGGCCAGACTTATCAAAAAGAAAAAAGGACCAAATAAAAAAAAAAAATCATGAATGAAAGAGGAGAGATCAAAACCGACACTGAAGGAATACAAACAATTAAAAGAACATATTATGAGCAACTATATGCCAAAAAATTAGGCAATCTAGAAGAAATGGATGCATTCCTAGAGATGCATGAACTACCAAAAAAGAAATAGGAAGAAAGAGAAAATCTGAGCAGACCCATAACCAGCAAGAAAATTGAAGCAGTAATCAAAACTCTCCCAACAAACAAAAGAGTCCAGGGCCAGATGGCTTCCCAGTGGAATTCTACCAAACATTTAAATTAGAATTAATATCTGTTCTTCTGAAACTGTTCCAAAAAATAGAAATGGAAGGAATACTTCAAAACTCATTCTATAAAGGCAGCATCACCTTGATTTCAAAAGCAGAGTCCCCACCAAAAAGGGAAATTACACACCAATATCCCTGATGAACATGGATTCAAAAATTCTCAACAAAATACTAGCAAATTGCAAGGAAAAAAAAACACCACTAATAAGTCTATAATGCTGTTCATAATGCTCATGGATTCACCACTTAGAAGAAATGAACCAATTCCTTCAAAACTACAAAGCACCAAAACTCAAATGATAACCTGGGCAGTTTTACAATCATGAAAGGGATTGAATTTGTAATTAAAAAGATCATGAAACAGAACTCTCCAAGCCTCAATAGTTCCACTGGACAATTTTATCAAATATTTAAGGAACAGAAACTAATTTCACACAAATCCTTTAAGAAAGAGAAGAGGAAACATTTTCCAATTAAAATTTTATGAGAGGAGCATTAACCTGATACCAGAACCAGACAAAGACAGTATAAAAAAAGAAAACTGCAGACCATAAACTTAGATGCAAAAATCCTCAACAAGGTATTAGTAAATTGACTCTAGCAACGTATGAAAAGAATTATACACCACAATCAAGTGATTAAGCAGGTATAATACAAGACTGGTTCAACATTTAAAAATCAGTCCATGTAATCCCACAATATTAGTAGCTCTAATTCATATGGTCTTATCAAATGAGACAGGAAAAAGCATGTAACAAAACCCCAAATACCCATTCATGACAAAAACACTCCGCAAACAAGGAATAAAGAACTTCCTCAACTTGAAAAACACTATTTACCAAAATGTACAGCAAACATTATACTTAATGGTAAAAGACTGAATGCTATCTCCTTAAGATTAGGAATAGGTGAGATGTCCACTCTCACCACTCCTATTCAAGACAGAACTGTAAGCCTTAGCCAGAACAATCAGGTAAGAAAAAGAAATAAGACGTGCAGGTTGAAAAGAAAGAAACTGTTTCTATTTACAAATGATATGCTTATCTATGTAGAAGACCAGAAGGAATCTACAAAAAACTTTTAGGAACTAGAGAGTTCAACAAGTCAAGGTTACAAGGTCAACACAGGAAAAAACTAAATGCAAAATTAAAAACTTGCTCAGTGAAAGACACTGTTAAGAGGCAGTGACTAAGAGAAAATATTTGCAAACCACATATCCAGCAAAGGGCATTTGTCTGGAATATACAAAGAACTCTCAAAACTCAGAAGTAGAGAAAGAATCCCATTAAAAAATGGGGAGAAGACAGCTCAGTCAGTATAAAAATGCAACTCTTGATCTCAGGGTTGTGATTTCAAAAACCCCATGTTAGGTGTAGAGATTACTTAGAAAAATAAAATCTTAGGGGGCGCCTGGGTGGCTCAATGGGTTAAAGCCTCTGCCTTTGGCTCAGGTCACGATCCTAGGGTCCTGGGATCAAGCCCCACATCGAGCTCTCTGCTCACAGGGGAGCCTGCTTCCTCCTCTCTCTCTGCCTGCCTTCCTGCCTACTTGTGATCTCTGTCTGTCAAATAAATAAAATCTTAAAAAAAAAATCTTAGGGGTACCTGGCCGACTCAGTAGGAAGTGTGTGGCTCTTGATTTTGGGGTCATGAGTTCAAGCCCTACTCTGGGTGTGGAGATTACTTACATAAATAAAAAACTTTTAAAAAGGGAGCAGAAGACATGAACAGACATTTCACTGAAGAGGATATACAGACACAAATAAGCAAATGAGAAGATATTTAATGTTATAGCCATTAGGAAAATCAAAATTAAAAGCAACATGAGATATCACTGTACATCTATCATATAGGTGATGGCCAAATGCTAAAATAAAAAATAGCGGTAACACCAAAGGCCAGTGAGGATGTGGAAAAATCAAAACACTCACACATCACTGATGGGAATGTAAAATAATACAATCACTCTGCAAAAGAGTTCGGCAGTTTCTCTTAAGACAAAAAAATGTACTAATAAAACACAGCAATTTCTTGGGATTTTATCCCAGTAATATGAAAACTTATGTTCATGCAAAAATTGTCTATGAATGTTCACAGAAGCTTTTTTTGTAAGAGCCCCAAACTAGAAACAATCCAAATGTTCTTCAGTGGATACATCCATACCATGGAACACTACTCAGCAATAGTAAGGAACAAGGATGATCCACTCAGTGACTTAAGTGGACCTCAAGGGAATTATGCTAAGTGGAAAAGCCAATTTCAAAAGGTTACATACTGTATAATTCTTCAAAGAATATTAATTACTTAAGAACTCAGGGATGGAGAAGACAGGGGCTACAAAGAGTTACCACAAGACAGTGTTGTGTGGAAAACTTTTCCATCTTGACTGTTGTATTTACACATTCTACATGTGATAGAACTGTATATGGGACTATATACATAAACACACAAATGTATATACAGATACACACAAATGAGTACATGTGTAACTAGAGAAATATAAATAAGCTCTGTCGTGTACAAATGTCAATTTCATGGTCCGGACATTATAATTATAATTACGTAAGATATTAAAATTATAGGAGGACTAGTGAGGGGTATATGTGACCTCCCTTAACATTTACTGCAACTTCCTGTAAATCTATAACAAAATACAAAACAAGTATAAAAACAGAGCATCACTGATAAACCTGAGACAATAATATTTTCTTGTACCACTGAAGTTATTTTATTTTTTTTTAAATTATTTATTTATTTATTTATTAGAGAGAGAGTGAGCACAGGCAGACAGAGTGGCAGGCAGAGGCAGAGGGAGAAGCAGGCTCCCTGCCAAGCAAAGAGCCCGATGTGGGACTCGATCCCAGAACGCTGGGATCATGACCTGAGCCGAAGGCAGCTGCTTAACCAACTGAGCAACCCAGGTGTCCCGACACTATGTTGCTTTTGAAACACAGAGAGCAAATGTCTACAGAAAAATCCATTTTAAATTATTAACACTGTTGAATGAAGTGTGGGTTGAGTGTTCACTATTATTTGTAACATAATTTATATGATTAAAACCACTGTGAGTTCACAAAGTCCTGATGTAAAGAAGTCTTGAGATACAGTCTGTATAAGCCTTTTTCTTGGTGTCATCTGGATTTTATTCTACATGTGTTGTACACTGGATGCTAAGTAAAAGAGTAAATGATCTGACGTACCATTTTAGACATCAATCTGGCTGTTGTGGTGGGAGGGAAAGGAGGTTTCAAGAGACAGAGGAGTGCTGACTTGGAGGCTTTTGCAATAGTATAGGCAAAAGATGAGAGTAGATTGGATTAGGGGCAATGGTAGAAAGGAAAGAAAAAGAGGGAATAAGAAATAGGACTTGTGGATATTAGATGTGGTTATTAGAAAGAGAGAAGCATCAAGAAAAGATCCACTAAATTTTTGGTTTTAGGTATCTCAGTGACTGGAGATACCATTTACTGAAGATGGATAACAAGAAAAAGAACAGATTTTTGTTTTAGGAAGGTGGGTTAGCTTGAGGGAAGACCATGATTTTTATTTTGGACACCCAAGAGAATATGCCAAACAGGTGATTAGTTGAATATATATACGTCTGGAATGGTCAAGCCCAGAGATACAGATTGGGGGATACTGGCACTAGAATGAACGCCAAGTAAGTAGGGACTCTAGTTTTTTTTTGTTTCTGTTTTGTTCTTTTTAATGTCATGCCTAAAAGAATGCCTAGAACAGTATTTGGCAAGTAGCAGGGGATTCAATAAATATCTGTTGAGTGAATAAATGAGTGAACATAAAAATGAATTTTATGATGGTACGAACTTAAGACCTAGAGGTTGCAGAAAGAACTCTTGAAGGTTAAAACATACACACACACACACACACACACACACACACACACACACACACACATGGGGGGGCGGGGACAATGAGCACAGGGGGAGAGGGAGGGAGAGTTTCAGCAATGGAGACTGAAGAATGGTAGCAAAACAGAAGGAAAACTAGGAGGCTATTATTCTAGCAAAGATAATAATATTTTAAAAAATGCTTTAAGGAGGGTGGTTACTTGTGTCAAATGCTGTTGAAGTTATGTAAGATGAAGACAAAAACGTGAAAATAATGTCACTGACGGTTTTAACAAGGGTTAGAGAACATAATCCATTCTAACAGGAAGGAAGGTAATACAGGTACAGATGCAAATAGGTTGAAAGATTTTGTGGTAGGAAAAGGCAAAGCTCCCAATAGCTTCTATTTTCTGAAGGAATTATGAACAAGTGTCAGCCAAGAGTGACTATTCAATAAATGCTCTGATGGGAATAAGAAAGATGTTATGGGAGAACAGAGGAGGGATATCTATCTCAGTGTTGAGGCAGAAGGTACGAGATGTTTAAAAGATAAACAAATTTATAAAGAAAGGGTAGGTAGGAGAAGCAGGAAGAGCATCTCATACACATGTAGTATATCAGAGGCAAAGGAAAGAGCATGTGCAGGAAACAAAAAGGAAGGACCTAAGAGGTCCAGGGAGGGAACAGCAAGAGATAAGGTTGGATAAGCAGGTATCAAAAAGGAGACTGAAATTTGTCATGAGGATAATCAGAAGAAGCCACTAAAAGTATAATATATATATATATACTTATTTTGGTGGTCTTTTCATCAGTTTGGGGAAAGTATTTATAAATTTAACATATAAGCACATTTAACATAAGATTAGGCCATTTATATATTAAGTATTTTTGAGTTTTTGTAGTAATCTCTACAAACTATGTGGGGCTAAAACTCAGAACCCTGAGATCAAAATCTCATGTTCTTCTGATTAAGCCAGACAGGTGCCCTCATTTTTTATATTTAATACTTAAAATGGAGAGGCAGGATAGTTTAATGGATAAGAGTACAAATTTCAGACCCAGAACTCCTGCATTCAAACCCTAGCTATACTGCTTGCTGGCTATGTGACTCAGGCAAACTATGTAACCTGTGTTTCCATATTTTTAAGTGGATGTTTTAATAGTAAAGAAGAAAATAACAGCACCTTCTCAAAGGGCTGTTAATGTATTAGTAAACATGGTATTCTGTAAATGTTAGCTATTATTATTAAAGATACAATTTACCTGCTTTTTAATGGCATAATTTTCACCATCTTCAGCTTTCATTTTTTCAATTTTTTCTTCTTGTTGTTTTGCTTCTTTTTCATACATCATTTTTTCTTTGACCAATCTATAAATAAACCAAAAATGGTTCCAAGAATTAACTTTCTCTCTAGCAAAAAGAACATGGGAAACAAAGAAAATGTAAATATAAACATACTTAAAATACCAAAGTATGTGTGCTGGCTGGGGAGGAGGAGAGGAGGAAAGAAAAACAGCCATAGATATAAGTCTGATCCTCAGGCCCTTAAGTCCTCTACCTGCCTAAATCAAGTGCAATCTTCAAAGCATGAAATTCTTAAATTTTTAATTAAAAACATGTTCCATGATAATATTTGTATTTACAATGTAAAAACACTCAAAATTCTTACGGACTAACATCTGCCTTGCCTTTAGATTTTTTTTTTTTTTTTTAAATTTATTTATTTGACAGACAGAAATCACAAGTAGGCAGAGAGGCAGAGAGAGAGAGGAGGAAGCAGGCTGTCCGCAGAGCAGAGAGCCTGATGCGGGGCTTGATCCCGTGACCCCGGGACCATGGCCCGAGCCGAAGGCAGCGGCTTTAACCCACTGAGCCACCCAGGTGCCCCTCTGCCTTGCCTTTAAATTGGTATGTATTTTCCAAACTTTTATACACATATTTGGAGTATAATGGGAAAAAGCTCAGCTCACTGAAAAAAAAAAATCAGTCTATTGCATGCCAAATCCCAAACAAGGAAGGATAACATTATTTTCTAAAGTAAAACTGTTTAACAAGTATTTACTATTCAATTAATTTTATGCCTGACCTTCCTTGTGTGAGGGACTGGGGTACATAATTTAGACATGATTCTCCCAGGGACAAACAGTGGGAACAAATATTTATTTACTAAAACAAGAAAAGGTATTGATAAAGATCAGAGAGATTTTCAACAATAAACTGGAAGAGAGAAATGCAAAGTTCTACTGATTATTCCTCATATAACCAAAGTGCAATCGATCTTAATAACTCAATCTCCTCTAATCCTGGTTTATCAAAGCTTTAATATAAAACAAAAATGTAGTTCAAGAAAACACTAATACTCTGATATGAACAATATCTAAAAAGCAGAATAAAAAGCTTTCAGAGTCCATATATATTAAAAGAAGCTTTCTCCATCTGGCACACTTACTAATTTCTAGAACTGTGTTGCTGGGCTGGAATTTAAAAACCCTTATTAGAGAATGGCTTTTGTCTAATCATTTACAACGAAGATTTTTAAGTTTATGTCAAAACATTAAAAAAAAAAAGACTATTTATTTTACATAGAGAAAGAGTGTGTGCATGCCAGGGGGGAACAAAGGGGGAAAGAATCTCAAGCACCACGTAGGGAAATGAATATAAACGATAACAGAGGATACTCAAGAAACAATAAGGGAAATAACAGTACTTGGGAAAGTACTATTTCTGGTTATCTGAGGAGAAGAGCCCTAATGATCTGGGGTACAGAGGTCAGCTGAGAGTTAAATTTTTCTTCGAGCTTTTACATTTGAGTTTATTCTTCATTTGACTTTTAAAACATTCCTATAGCTGAATATTAATACAAAAAAAAAACCAATAGCAAGCAGTGAATTATGATTACAGCCCTTCACCCATTCACTACTACATATAAAATGATAATAGTCAGTGTTATTCACTGGCCTCATTACGAGGTCTGACAATGAATACCACTCCTAGGATGATGTTCATCATCCTCATATGCTTCTCCATTATAATGGTGCCATCCTTCCTGATTTGGATCAAAGTCTACCAGTCTTTTCAATTTTGAATAATTTTAAAGTTCACTAGTTATTCCTTTAGCAGTATTTTCTAAATTTTCTGGAATAAAGCAAAATTCAATTAGAAAGATAACAAAAATGTATCTAATAACTGTAATTCTCTAAACATTGCTCTCTTTTCAAGTTTTGCAAATGCTATTAGTTAAAGTAACAAGTACAAACATAAGTCATAACTTATTATATTTTAAAGGCATAATTAACTGAAACTATTTTCTATTAGTGTTTCAAACCCACACCCACAGAGAAACAGCAATTTCAAAATCTAGTCACTTTCAGTACTTAAATACATGAGAGGAAATTACAAAAATAAGAGCAATAGAAAAGGATAGACATAAGAAGGACAAAGGAGAAACTTTAAGAAATGACAACCATTAGGGAAGTGATAAATAACTTAGACTTTTAACTATGTAAGTATGGCATTAACGTAATTTTAAAATATGTAGTCTGGGGATGCCTGGGTGGCTCAGTTGGTTAAGCGGCTGCCTTCGGCTCAGGTCATGATCCCAGCGTCCTGGGATCGAGTCCCACATCGGGCTCCTTGCTTGGCAGGGAGCCTGCTCCTCCCTCTGCCTCTGCCTGCCTCTCTGTCAGCCTGTGCTCACTCTCTCTGACAAATAAATAAATAAAATCTTAAAAAAATAAAAAATAAATAAATATGTAGTCTGATGTTTTCCAAACTACTCGTTGGTATCAAAGTGGTCAAATAAGCTTAAAAAAACACTACTTGCTGGGGCACCTGCGTGGCTCAGTTAGTTAAGTATCTGACTCCTGATTTTGGCTCAGGTCTTGATCTTGGGGTTGTGAGACTGAGCTCTTTGTGGGGCTCTGTGCTGGCAAGGAGCCTGCTTAAGGTTCTCTCTCTCCTTCTCTCTCTGCCCCTCCCCACCAAAAACAAACAAACAAAACCCAAAGAATATGTATTCTTGTATTAGGATTATTCAAAGCAGCATTACGCGTAAGAGGTCAAATGTGCAAACAACTCAAAAGTCCATCAAATGATGGACAAATATATACCCATACAAGAGGGTAATATTAAGCAATAAAAAGAAATGAAGTACTGATTAATGCTACAACATGGATGAAAACATCGTGCTAAGTGAAAGAAGCCAGACAGGACGAGTCCAAGATGGCAGAACAGTAGGAGACCCTGGTTTCATCCGGTCTCAGGAATCGTTCTGAACACTCATGAACTCAACCAGAGATCTAAGAAAATAATAGCTGCAACTCTACAAACAGAAAAGCAACCACTTTCTCCATGGCAGAAGGTATGAAGAAGTGAGTATGAGGCAGTATATGGGAAGATAAACTGCAGGGGGAGGGACCCTAGGTAAGCCGGCTACTGGAAATCACAACTTTTAGAAGTCTGCTACCATGAGGGACATATCTGCCTGAAAGGCGCTCTCAGGTGGTGAAGTGGGCAGAATCCTAAGTAGGGCAATGTGGTCTCAGGATCTCCAGGGTCACTGAAAGACCCGGGGTGCCTGAGTGTGACAGAGCTCCCAGGCCTCGGAGCAGGGAAGCTGGCTGCAATCAACAAGCCCAGGAACGGGCTCTCAGGTCTAGGGTGCCATAAACTGTGCACCCCGGCACAGGCAGGGGACTACTCTCTGAGAAGGGGCCCAGCAAGTGGCAGAACCAGCAAGACCCCCTTTCCTACCCCACCGGTGGAAAGCTGCAAGTATGTACTACAGGAGCCTTCAGAGTTTGGGGACTCAAAATGGGATTCCATGCCTGAAATACAAACACTCAGTAGCAAGCTGGGAGAGCACAGACAGCAGAGACCAGGCAGACAGGAGTGACTGACTGTTTTTCCCTGAGGGCACACTGAGGAGTGGGGCCCCAAGCTCTTGGCTTCAGGGCTGGAGACTGGGAGCCCATCGTTTTCATTCTCACTCTTGAAAGTGGTGTGGAAAGCCTTCAGGGAACAAAAGCCACATATAGCAATCCAGCAGATCACTTAGCCTGGCCCCCTGGAAAGAGCAGTGCAATTCCTCCTGGAGCAAAGACACTTGAGAATCAATGCAACAGACCCCTCCTCCAGAAGATCAGCAAGAACATCCAACCAAGACCAAGTTGACCAAGCAATGAGAACTGCAAAACTCCAGTGCTGGGGAATACAGCATCTACAATTCAACGTTTTCTCCCCTCATGATTCTTTAGCCTTTCAATTACCCCCCCACTTCCCTTTTTTTTTTTTTTTTAAATTTATTTGACAGAGAAAGAGATCACAAATAGGCAGAGAGACAGGCAGAGAGAGAGGAGGAAGCAGGCTCCCTGCTGAGCAGAGAGCCCGATGCGGGGCTCGATCCCAGGACCCTGAGATCATGACCTGAGCCGAAGGCAGTGGCTTAACCCACTGAGCCATGCAGGCACCCCCCACTTCCTTTCTCAACCAATTCCTTATCAACTTTTTAAAAATCTTTTTAAATTTTCATTTTTATAGTTATATTCTATCCTTTCATTGTATTTAATTTTGTTATTGTAAATATATGCTTTCTTTCTTTATAATTTTGGGATGCAGTTTCTTCTTCTTTTTACATTTTATTTATTCATTTGACAGACAGAGATCACAAGTAGGCAGAGAGGCAGGCAGAGAGAGAGGGAGGAAGCAGGCTCCCTGCTGAGCAGAGAGCCCGATGCGGGGCTTAATCCCAGGACCCTGAGACTGAGCTCATGCATGAGACCATGCATGACCTGAGCCAAAGGCAGAGCCTTTAACCCACTGAGCCACCCAGGCATCCCAGTATGTGTATGTTTTAATTTTAGTTTTACTTTTTTTTTTTTTGTTTCAGGTCTCATCTGATTTGTTTAGTGTATATTTCTTTGGGCCCATTTTTGCCATTTTAGTATTTCTATTCCTCACTGGACAGAATGACAAGACAGAAAAACTCACCTCAGACAAGAGAACAAGAGGCGGTACTGACTGCCAGGGACTTAATCAGTACAGACAAAAGTAAGATGTCTGAACTAGAGTTCAGAATAATGATTATAATGATACTAGCTGGGCTTGAAAAAAGCATAGAATACACCAGAGAATCCCTTTCTGGAGAAATAAAAGAACTAAAATCTAAGCAAGTCAAATGCAGTAAAAATGGAGGCTCTAACTGCTAGGATAAATGAGGCAGAAGAGAGAATTAGTGATACAGAAGATCAAACAATAGAGAATAAAGAAGCTGATAATAAGAGAGATAAACCACTTCTGGATCAAGAGGAGAGAATGTGAGAGGTAAGTGACACGGTAAAGCAAATCAGTATTTGAATAACTGGGATCCCAGAAGAAGAGGAAAGAGAGAGGCGGGGGCAGATGGCATACTGCTGCAAATTACAGCAGAGAATTTCCCCACTCTGGGGAAGGAAACAGGCATCAAAATCTAGGAGGCACGGAGAATCCCCTCAAAATCAATAAAAATAGGTCAACACCCCGACATATAATAGTGAAACTTAACAAATCTCAGAGACAAAGAGAAAATCCTGAAAGCAGCTGAGACAAGAGGTCTAAAACCTAAAAGGAACATTAGATTGTTCTTAATGTTAAGAAACATTAGATTGGCAGACCTATCCACATAGACCTGGAAGGCCAGAAAGGACTGGCATGATAACTCAGGGTGCTAAATAAGAAAAATATGCAGCCAAGAATATTTTATCCAGCCAGGATGTCATTCAAAAGAAAAGGAGTGATAAAAAGCTTCCAGGACAAACAGAAATTAAAAGAAGCTATAATCACCAAACCAGCCATACAAGAAACATTAAATGGGATCCTTTTAAGCAAAAGAGAACCCAAGGTAACACAGACCAGAAAGGAACAGAGACAATATGCAGAAACAGTGACTTTACAGGCAATACAATGCACTATCTTTCAATAGTTATTTTGAATGTAAATGGGCTAAATGCCCCAATCAAAAGACACAGGGTAACAGATTGGATAAAAAAAGCAACACCCAGACCCATCCATATGGATTATTTCCCTTCATCCTTGTTCAACATCCACAAATCAATCAATGTGATACACTACATAAATAAAAGGCAAGAACCATATGATCCTCTTAACAGATGCAGAAAAGGCACTGATAAAAGTACAGCATTCTTTCTTGATTAACACTCTTCACAGTGTAGGGAGAGAGAGCATAACTCAGTATCATAAAAGCCTTATACGAAAAGCCAACAGTGAGTATCATTCTCAATAGGGAAAAACTGAGAGCCTTTCCCCTAAGGTCAGGAACATGAAAGAGATATCCGCTATCACCACCACTGTTCAACATAGTACTAGAAGTTCTAGCCTCAGCACTCAGACAGGAAAAAAAATAAAAGGCATCCGAATCCGCAAAGAAGTCAAACTCTCACTCTTTGCAGATGACATGATACTCTATGTGGAAAACTCAAAAAACTCCACCCCCAAACTGCTAGAACTCATAGAGGAATTCAGCAAAGTGGCAGGGAAACAAAGGCAAAAATAAACTATTGGGACTTCAACAAGATAAAAAGCTTTTGCACAACAAAGGAAACAGTCAACAGTCAACAAAACCAAAAGACAACAGACAGAATGGGAGAAGGTATTTGCAAATGATATATCAGAAAATGGGCTAGTATTCAAATATAAAGAACTTATCAAACTCGACACCCCAAAAACAATCTGATCATGAAATGGGAAGATGACATGAACAGATATTTCTCCAAAGAAGACATACAAATGGCCAAGAGACATATGAAAAAATGCACCATATCACTTGGCATCAGGAAAATCCAAATCAAAACCACAATGAGATACCACTTCACACCAGTCAGAATGGCTAAAATTCATAGGTCAGGAAATAACAGATGTTGACAAAAATGCAGTTGTTGGTGGGAATGCAAGCTCGTGCAGTCATACTGGAAAACAGTATGGAGGTTCCTCTAAAAGTTGAAAATAGTGCTACCCTATGACCCAGCAATTGCACTACCAGGTATTTACTCCAAAGACATAAATGTAGTGATTCGAAAGAGCACCTGCACCCCAACGTTTATACCAGCAATGTCCACAATAGCTAAACTATGCTAAGAGCCAGAGATGTCCACCCACAGATAAATGGATAAAGAAGATGTGGTGTATGTGCACACACACACACACAGGAATATTATGTAGCCATCAAAAATATGAAATCTTGACATTTGCAAAGATGTGAATGGAATTAAGAGTATTATGCTAAGCATAATAAGCCAATCAGAGAAAAACAATTATATTATCTCACCAGTATTGGAATTTAGTAGAATTTAAGAAACAAAACAGAGGATCATAGTGGAAGAGAAGAAAAAAAAAACAAACAAGATGAAACCAGAGAGGGAGACAAACCATAAGAGACTCTTAATCATAGGGAACAAATAGAGGGTTGGTGGAGGAGGGGAGGGTGGAAGGATGGGGTAACTGGGTGATGGACATTAAGGAGGGCATACGATGTAATGAGCACCGAGTATTATGTAAGACTGAAGAATCACAGGCCTATACTTCTGGAACCAATAATACATTATATATTAATTAACCGATTTAAATAAAAATGTTTAAAAAAGAATAAAAAACAAAAACAGATTTGTTACATTAAACTAGGAGACTTAATTCAACTAATATTTAGGTCTTGATTTATATAGGTCTTGATTTCTCTTTGATGTTTTTCATCGGGGAACACTGGGACTTCTTTCCCTCTACTGGACAGAGCTACGTGGCTACTGCTTTTTTTCAGAGGAGCCATGTGCTGTTCATTTTGAGCCAATTCACACAACTTCCGTTTCCCAAACATTCAGGCCTTATACTTGGTTCCTGTAAGCAAATGAGTTTGAACCTTTGCTGGAATAACCTGCGTATCATCAACACAACAGTGTTATTACTGTTGTTTTTATTATCTTTATAGCATCATGAATTTTATTCAGGATATCAAGGATACTCAGAAGCCACTGGGATTAGCAATGGCATTTTCACTATTCCTTTTTTTTTTTTTTAAAGATTTTATTTGAGAGCGAGCGAGCACACATGTGGGTGGGGATAGGGATGGGGGAAGGAGAATCAGGCTCCTCACTGAGCAGGGAACCATATACGGGGTGTGATCCAAGGATCCTGAGATCATGACCTGAGCAGAAGGCAGATGCTTAACTGACTGAGCAACCCAGGCACCCCTACATTTTCATTATTCCTAAAACCTAGGAGGTTACTAACTCTCCTAGTAAATGAAAGTAGCAGAGATTGAATGGGTAACCAAAAGAGGCACATTCAATTAACATCCTGTAATTAAAAGTCTTACAACAAGGGTTCGCAAAACATGGCCAATGAATGATATTTTGCCTGCCATTTGTTTTTGTATAACTTGAGAGCTATGGATAATTTTATGTGATTTAAATAATATTTTTCATACTAGGCTTATTTTTTAAATGGTTAATAAATTTTAAAATATTGTGTCTTGTAAAAATCACATGGAATTCAAATTTCTGTGTCCAGCCACACTTGTTCATCTATATATCATCTCGGACTAGTTTTCATGCAGTAATAGCAAATGAGTAGTTGTGATAGAAATGTATGGCTCAAACAGCCTTAAATATATACTAACTGTTCTTTTACAGAAAGCATTGCTGACCTCTGACTTAAAAGACCTCTACTTAATTCTATCCAACTCCTCTTAACCACCTTAGTGTTTATCACATTATAGTGAAGTCGATTTACTAACCAAGTCTTCTGTTCCTCAAAGATAGGATTAGGAGAAATTCTTGACCTTTATATATAGTAGGCACTCAAATGTTGGTTAAATGTATAAAAAGTTGAGACTAAAAATCTGACTATTGCCTTTTAACATTTTTAATTTAAGGAGATATATATAACAATTCTGAAGTGAATAAAACTTGAGAAATAAGAAAACTGTGATTTTAGAGAAAGTATGCAATGAAAGAGATGGATTCCATGCCTAGGCCCACAAATAATTTTGGTTGGTAATCCAAGTCATCCTATTCCATTGTACCTGTCTACAGAAAATAGTAATAACCCCAGCAAAATTAAAGAGACTCTTAACTACATACCATATCTGATAAGTAAAGGTGCTGAGTATTTGCATGGCTATTGGCATATCGAAACAACCAAAAGTAAAGTTTTTGCTTAAAAAGCCCTTTTTGGTGAAAAGGCTCAGGAAGCAAGTTATTGAACAGCACATGTACTGACCTGGAAAAAGGAAAAAAAAAAAATCACAGGTAATGAGAACCCAGTAATATAAAATTATAGTGAATAAAATGCTAGGGGGCAAGATGCAGTAGGAGAAGTTAACTGTATAAATCAACGTATTAATGACAAGTCACATGACATGAAAGAGATTTTACAGAGAAATATATACAACTCAACTATGCCAGATATTATCAAATTGCTTTCCAAAATGATTTTTATCAACCAACACCCAACCTGCACTGTACAAAATTTCCCAGTGCTCCTTGGCATCCTCACAAACAAATGGAATTGTCAGAATTATTAAATTTCTGAAACTATATCATAGTTTGAAATATAAATTTCTCTGATAACTTATAAGGTTATTTATGTTTATTAAAATAGTAGTTACTAGGGACGCCTGGGTGGCTCAGTCAGTTAAGCGGCTGCCTTCAGCTCAGGTCATGATCCCAGGGTCCTGGGATGGAGTCTCACATCAGGCTCCTTGCTTGGCAGGGAGCCTACTTCTCTCTCTCTCACTCTGCCTGCTTGTGCTGTCTCTCTGTCAAATAAATAAATAAACTCTTTAAAAAGAAATAATAGTTACTGGATAAGTATTTGCTAAATCATTAAATGAGTATCTTCCAGTGAATTTGGCTCTTTTCCCTTCCTTTAGGGAAGGCTAAGATTTAGTAAGAAAGCTTAATTCAATTAATTATATATAGTTATAGTTTTAAAATTTTTACAAAAATATTTTCCTGTAACATACATATTTATATGTTCCTAGAAATATGTGAAAATTATAAAAATTAAACAAATTCATAATTTCATTGCTTAAATAATTATTGACCCAAAATGCACATAATTCCAAAATCCAAAAAAGGTTTTTTTTAAAAAGGAAATTTTAAAATTAAGTTTGGCATAATTTGATTTAGCAGCAAAATGTAACCTCCACTGACATGAAATTATAAACGTTATGTATCCTACTTAATGTGAATAGTCACGTTTCACTGCAGAAATATGTTTGATTATAGAGTACTTCTCCAGATGTTATGAAAACATAGATTTATGTTCTAAAATCTAAAAAATTTGGAATTCAGGAATATGTATTGGCCCAATGGTTTCATATATGGGAATATGAACCTGTATTAACATTTTGAATATTTTCCACTAGTCCTTTTCTTTAAGCACGTGTGAAAATTTATATGTGTGTGTGTGTAGACACAAATAACTGGGATAATATATCATTTTCTTTCTGTCTTTTTTACTGAAGTATAGTTGACATACACTGTTACACTACTTTCAGGTACACAACATAATGATTCAACATATTTACACTTTATGCTATGCTCAATGTATCATTTTCAATATTACTGAACATTCTTTGAAAAATACAGCTCTTGGGACGCCTGGGTGGCTTAGTGGGTTAAGCCGCTGCCTTCGGCTCGGGTCATGATCCCAGCGTCCTGGGATCGAGTCCCACATCGAGCTCTCTGCTCGGCAGGGAGCCTGCTTCTCCCCTCCCCTCTCTGCCTGCCTCTCTGCCTGCTTGTGTGATCTCTGTCTATCAAATAAATAAATAAAATCTTTAAAAAAAAAAAAAGAAAAATACAGCTCTTAATAGTCACAAGGCATTTCACAATAACAGTCTGAGAGCTTAATAAAGTATTACCTTATTGGGACATTTAGGCCTTTCACATATTATAAGTAATACTGTAATGAACATCTCTACTCATACATTTTGTGGATATGTAATATTTATTACATAATATCTAAAATATATAGTGTCTGATAAGAAATTAGAGCAAGTCCTCTTCCAATAAGCCAGTCATCATTTATTGATGAATATTTCCTTTTCCTACTGATGTGATAAGCCACCATTGCCATTCATTATTAGTAATAAACAAAATACAAATATTAAATCAATCTATCCTATTGTAGCCTATTGTATTTCATTTTAAAAATTTTTTTAAGATTTTATTTATTAGTTAGAGAGAGAGAGAGAGAGCGAGCACAGGCAGAGAGAGGCAGGCAGAGGCAGAGGGAGAAGCAGGCTCCCTGCCAAGCAAAGAGCCCGATGTGGGACTCGATCCCAGGATGCTGGGATCATGACCTGAGCCGAAGGCAGCCACTTAACCAACTGAGCCACCCAGGCGTCCCTTGTATTTCATTTTATTTTTTTATTTTTATTTATTTTTTTTAATATTTTATTTATTTATTTGTCAGAGAGAAGGAGAGAGAGAGCACACAAGCAGGCAGAGAGGCAGGCAGAGGCGGAGAAAGAAGCAGGCTCCCCGCCGAGCAAGGAGCCCATGCAGGACTCAATCCCAGGACCCTGGGATCATGACCCAAGCCGAAGGCAGCGGCTTAACCCACTGAGCCACCCAGGTGTCCCTATTTTTTTATTTTTAACAAGATTTTATTTATTTATTTGACAGACAGAGATCACAAGCAGTCAGAGGAGGCAGGCAGAGAGAGTGGGGAGCAGGCTCCCTGCCTAGCAGAGAGCCCGATGCGCGGCTCGATCCCAGGACCCTGGGATCATGACCTGAGCTGAAGGCAGAGGCTTTTAACCCACTGAGCCACCCAGGCGCCCCCCCCTGTATTTCATTTTAGTCAAAGAAAATGGTATGTCAGATTTAACCATTTATCATACACATATCAAACTTCAAAGAGATATAAAATTAAAAAGAGAAAAATGTGGAAAATGGCACATGAAGGGAAAAGAAATTTGACAATCAATAGTTGTTAATAGTACAGAAAAAAAAAAGAGGGTAAGAATTTTTTCTTAAAGAATATAATTTCCCAGAGCTGGAAAAAAAAAACCAGTAATCTTAATTTAAAGAGCTTCCTATGTACCAACTAGAATCAATGAAAAAACCCACATCTATATATACTGCTGAACATTTCCAGAGATCCAAGGGAACAAAAGCTTTCTTTTTAAAGATTTTATTAATTCATTTGAGAGAGAGAAGCAAGAGAGCACAAATGGGGGAACAGCAGAGGGAGAAGGAGAAGCGGGCTCCCTGTGGGGCTTGATCTCAGGACCCGGGGATCATCACCTGAGTCGAAGGCAGATGCTTTACTGATGAGCCACCCAGGTACCCCTGAAAATGAAAGTTCTGAAAGGGAGATCACATCACCCATAAAAGGAAAAGGAAAAAAAGAGACTGAAGTTACATTTTGCATTAATAACACTAGATACCAGAAGACAATGGAACAATCTCTTAAAAGTTCTAAGAGAAAATGATTTATAACTTGGATTTGTAACTGTAATAGTGATGGAAACATTAACTCATTCAGTGATTATTTACTGAGGGGCTATTATGTGCCAGGCATGATTTTATATCACAAGGATGTAGCAGTGAACAAAACTACAAAAATCTCTGCTGTATAGCACTTTTTATTGGGGAAATAGAAGAAATAAATAAACAATACATATAGTATGTTAGCATGGTTAAGTACACTAAAAGAAAAAGCACTGAAGAAGGATTGGTAATACACAGGATTTGTAATTTAAAATATGACGGTCAAGGAAGGCCTCTTTGAGAAGAGGATATGTGAGTTAGGATCTGAAGGAGACATTAAGTCATATGGATAACTGATGAAATAAGTCAAAGGCCAGGGGAATATTTTTTAGTTCTATAAAAGTTCAGAAGTTTCTGTAATTCCCTCTTTCTGAGAAATTTATGTAAGAATGTACTCCAGCAAACTGAAGATGAAAATCAAGAAAAAAATAATGGTTAATATAAATACAATGGTCTAATGAAGAAAAAAAATCCCAGGATTAAAACTGTGCCGTAGGCTTGGCCTAGAATCTTAATGTATACTCTTAGAAGAGTATCTTTAAGAAGAAGAATGGAATAGATTTTAAGGAACAGATACAATGAGTGGAAGATAAATGGAAGCCACATCTTTTTCCACCCCCTCAATTAAGAAAAAAAAAAAAAAAAA
>RCUC01106634.1:0-11213 GCA_003697995.1 Taxidea taxus jeffersonii
TTAGCAAAAAGGTCAGGAATCAAGTTAAGGAAACTTAAGGGTAATTACCATAAAGTGAGTAAAAAATGATAATAGGAGTAAGAAGAGACCACTGGACACATTTTGAAGGAAGAGCTAAAAAATCCCAGTAAATGACTGGTTATAGAAAATTAAAGAAAGAAAATAACAAGAGAAGACAGTCAAGTATGTGGGACCTAAGTAGGATTGCTCAATTCTGCAATGAAGTCCAAATTAAATTTATGTAATACTTTCAAAATATTTTAAATATTTTTTAAAAACCCATGTTAAATATTTGCTTGTTTGTTTACTTATTTAAATTTTAACTAGGCTCCACACCAATGTGGGGCTTGAACTCACAACCCTGAGATCAAGAGGTGCATGCTGAACCGACTGAGCCAGCCAGGCACCCCCTTTAACAAATATTTTAAATGGTTGATTAATTCTGCAAAGAAATCTGACTTACCAAGGCAGGATACCAATCAGTCTTCTCAGATGTAGATGCCACACTTACAACTTTTCCTAATAATTCATCATTGAGACGTCGCTTATCTTCATCTTCCTCCTCACTACTTTCTTCTTCTTTTTCATCTTCATTACTAAAAGTCAGAATAACTTTATCAGGATCTTCACGTAAGCCATTGCTGGGACAGAGGGATGTGAGTTTAACACGTACAACTCAATTTCTAATGTAGATTACTCCAGAGTAGTAGTTTCTTCATTCTTATTGAAATTGAAGAGATAGATACTTCCCTAGTCCCAAACTAGTCCTCAGCTATCCATGGGAACTCTTGAGTCCACATCAGTAGATGAATGAGGATTTGGACTTTGCTCTTAAGTCAACCACCAGCTGAGACAGAAAAGTCTAAATATGTCACCATGAACTACTTATTGTGCCACTACATTTTTTTTTTAAAGATTTTATTTATTTATTTGACAGACAGAGATCACAAGTAGGCAGAGAGGCAGGCAGAGAGAGACGAGAAAGCAGGCTCCCTGCTGAGCAGAGAGCCCAATGCGGGGCTCAATCCCAGGACCCCGGGATCATGACCTGAGCCGAAGGCAGAGCCTTTAACCCACTGAGGCACCCAGGCACCCCTACATTTTTTTTTTTTTAAAGACTGTCCTACTTTTTATGCATGCCAGGTGCCAGATAATATAACTATAATTTCCTAACAGATTATGAAAAGATCGCATTAAGAAACATGTGAGGGTTTAAATTCACTTATCTAGACAATGAAATAAGCAGACAAACTCATAGAACTCATAGTGAGGAAGTCTACAAAACTGGCCTGTACTCTTCAAAAATGTCAAGGTCATGAAAAGACAAAAAAAAAAAAAAAAAAAAGAAAAAAAAGCCGAAGAACTTTTCCAGATGAAAGGAGATTTAAGAACCATATAAACTAGGGGTGTCTGGGTGACTCAATTGGTTAAGCATCTGCCTGTGACTCAAGTCATCATCTCAGAGTCCTGGAACTGAATCCCACGTCGGGCTCCCTGCTCGGCGAGGAGTCTGCTTCTCCCTCTGCCTCTCACCCCTACTCATGCTCACTCACTCTCTAGCTCTGGCTCTGCTCTCTCTCTCAAATGAATAAAATCTTAAAAAAAAAAAAAAAAACAGGACGCCTGGGTGGCTCAGTTGGTTAGGTGGCTGCCTTCCGCTCGGGTCATGATCCCAGCGCCCTGGGATCAAGTCCCACATCGGGCTCCTTGCTCAGCAGGGAGCCTGCTTCTCCCTCTGCCTCTGCCTGCCACTCTGTCTGCCTGTGCTCGCTCCTGCTCTCTCTCCAACAAATAAATAAATAATCTTAAAAAAAAAGAACCACATAAACTAAATGTAATGCACAGCCTTGGAATGGATACTGGATTCAGGGGATGCTGCTAAAGGTTACTATTGGGCCAACTGGCAAAATCTGAAATATGGATTACATATTATTAGATAATAGCATTCTATTAATGTTAAATTTTCTGAATTTGATAACCATACTTTGACTATGTAAGAGAATTTCCCTATTCTTAAAGTGTTTAAAGGTAGGTCTGATGTTTGCAATACCCTCTCAAGATAGTTTGACCAATTAAAATTATCATTAAATAAAAAATAATCATATATGCCTATAGAGTGAATGTTAAGTCAAATGTGCCAAAAAATTTTAAGTTAGTGAATCTAGATGATAAATATATGAAAGTTTATTGTGTAATTTTTTTTAAAGATTTATTTTTAGACAGTGAAAGGGAGAGAGAATGTGCACAAATGGGGGTAGGGGAAGGGGGATAGGAAGAGAATCCCAAGCAGACTGCCTGCTGAGTGCAGAGCCCAACATGGGGCTCAATCTCACAACCCTGAGATCCTGACCTGAGCTGAAACCAAGAGTCAGATGCTCAACTGACTGAGACACCTAGAAGCCCCGAAAGTTTATGTAAAATTTTTAAGTTTAAAGTGTTTTTGAGATGAAAAGGTTGAAAAATACATATACTCACTTAAAATAGAAAAAAACGTATCAATTAAGGAATTTGGCAAAGTAACTCAAGACAAAATAGCCTTTTAGAAAAAGGCGTTGTGATAATTCTTGGACATAGCAATGGGAATAATTAAGAACAATATCTGCTCAAGGTAAAATGTCTAATATAAGAATACAAGATACTATGGAAAAGTTACCTGAACAATTTTAGCCATCTTAGAAAAATCATTTGTTTAATGTTGTAATAACTGTAACATTACTGTATATGAAAACACTCACACAGGAAGAGAGGACCTCCTTCCTCTATTTGTCTTCTTTGCAATTACTGGAGTTCCAAAATGCTCTGGATTTGTTAAGGGAAGCTGGTCAAGTGTCTAGGTAAGAAAACAAGAGACAAATTAAATCAAATTTTGCCTCGATGTCAGAAGTATTCAACCGAAAAAGCCTACCAATGGTACCCTACCTCACTCTCAGCAAAATGTCTCTCTCCTTTTAGGCAAAGTGAAGTGCGTCTCAGTGTTCTCTCATCACCATCATCAAACACTAAAATAAGCAAGAGATACCAGAGAATTTATGCACACTAAGTAAAAATTTCACTGCAGAGAACGCTATTATTGCTATTTATCTCGGCTTAGTATTTGTAAGAATCATTGTGTTATTTTTCAAAACCTTTTAAAATGTACATACTACATTTTTCATTCTGTAGCTGCCAAACAGATGCAGGTTAAATGTCTGCCCCCAACTGCTTACGTGTCTCCACTCACTTACTCAATGTCTATCACTACAGAACCGCCTTTTTAAACCATTAGCAACCTAGTCAAAGCAAGAATTATTAAATTATCTTTAATCCTAGAAAAATGAGCAAAACCTGGTTTAAAAAAAAGTATTATGGGTTTGTTCCCAACAGTTATCAATGAAGTATCTCTAACTTCTAGAAACTGTTTGCCTTCTGGTAATGTTTCCTGGATTACTGGACTCTTCTATTCATTTGCATGATAACTTACTATAGAAGTACTGGCTCACAAATTCTAAAGTCCTAAAATTCAACTTCTTTCTTCTGCTAGAAGAGATGTAAGAAGTTTAGAAATAGGGCATGTGGGTGGCTCAGTCGGTTAAGTGTCTGCCTTCAGTTAGGGTCATGATATCAGGGTCCTGGGATAGAGCCCCATATCGGGCTCCCTGCTCAGTGGGGGTCTGCCTTTCCCATTCCCTCTCCCTCTGCTATGTGCTTACTCGCTTGCTCTCTCTCTCTCAAGTAAATAAATAAAATCTTAAAAAAAAAAGTTTAGAAATAGAAGTTGAAACAAGGAAACATCAGAAGATGAAATTTTTTTAAATTCAAAATGTTAGTCATAATTGCACAGAAGCTTCCTTAGAAGCTTTTACTACATTTTAGAAAAAATCATACTATGTGGAAACTATGCTTAAACATTTCAGGGGAATGGGGGTAAGGAATTTAACATTTTATCACTTTAATTCTCCATATAACTAGCTATATTATTTTTATAGGTTTAAATTTTTCAGAAATGCACTCTTATTTTAACATCTAACATATACAAAGTTTATTTTTAAAAAATGCTCTCAGAAAAAAATTGCTCTCAGAAGACACCTGATTGCCCAGCATTATGAAGAAATAAAATATAAAAAGATGAGATTCCCTACCTCAGATACTTATAATGCAAACATCAAGTAATATTTGTATATCTTATGAAAATAACATAAACATAGGAAGGCATATATAGACAAAAATAATTACCTTGAGATTTAATTCCAATACAATTCTAGAAGTTTTTCCACTCTAACAGAGTAAGTTAGTATTAATAAAGGGAAATCCCAATTACTTTACTTTAATAATATTTAATCATAAACTTATTTTTTTTTCATGCTAAGAACTTATGTAAGAGTACTGAACTTCTTCAATATTTATCTACCTCAGTCAGTTCTTCTCTTAGACTAAAGACATCTAGTTTAAATTCTCTTACATGCAGGAGACAATGCAGAGAAAATGAAAAGTTCCTGAAGCACATATTCAAAGAACCATAATGATTCCACAAAAGGAGCTGTGTTATACACTGTCAACGATGCAGAAATTAATGACCACCTGCAGACACAATGACAGGATAAAACACAACATCCTCCAACAATTACATTACTAATCTACACTTGATTAACAGTGCTCTAAACATTTGTAACAAAACTATGATTCATATGATGTCAAGTCTAATAAATAAACTACTGTTCCTTTAAAAATCCAAGATCATGAAACTATTGTATGAAACTTAAAATAATTCATGTATTAATAACCTTAAATATATTAAAGAATAAAACCTTAAAAGTTCCAATTTTCCTTAATGCCTGCAATATGAAAGATGGTAAAAACAGACACACACATTCACGCTCATATGCACACACCTTTAAGTGGAGGTATGAGGAAGGAAAACGAGGCTACAAGACCAATGAATAATATTAAATTTATGCAATAAGATGTTTTTCAGTGTTTCATCATTAATCAATGGCAGCCCCAAATCAAATGTTCTGATGAAAAATTTCCAAATTTTTTTGAAGATTTTATTTATTTATTTGAGAAAGAGAGAGAGCAGGAACAGAGGGAGAGGGAAAAGCAAGCTCACTGAGCAGGGAGCCCAACATGGGGCTTGATCTCAAGGTCCTGGGATCATGACCTAAGCCAAAGACAGAGGCTTAACTGACTGAGCCACCCAGGTGCCCCTCTGATGACAAATTTCAGTATCTTTAGTTTTTGCTTTTTAAAAATAATCACTTTGAAATAAATCAGATTTTTGAAGGAAAAAAATGCATTTCACTTCAATATACTTTATCATGGGTAGAAATAATGTAAGAACAAAAAGAACTTCTCTAAAGGGAATTGAAGTACCAATAACAATTTTACACTTTTACACAGGAATAGTTACAACTTTGAGTGAACAAAGAGAAACAGCTTAAATTTATTTTTAACTCCTAAAACATACAAAGGCACATATGTAAGTACTATATACAAGTTTGAAAAGTTATATAACCATTCAAGATTTCCTGAAAGATGAAAAAGTCAACATAATAGTGAAACTATAAGACATGACATCCCTGATTATCAAAATCATGAGGAAGTTCCATCTATAAAAAATTTCTTCTAGAACTTTTGTGTTAGAAGTACCGGGGCGCCTGGGTGGCTCAGTGGGTTAAAGCCTCTGCTTTCGGCTTGGGTCATGATCTCAGGGTCCTGGGATCGAGCCCCGCATCGGGCTCTCTGCTCAGCGGGGAGCCTGCTTCCCCCTTCTCTCTGCCTGCCTCTCTGCCTGCTTGTGATCTCTCTCTCTGTGTCAAATAAAATACAACAAAATCTTTAAAAAAAAAAAAAAAAAAGGAAGTATCATCTAAAGAACACCAGATTTGTAGGCATTGAGGAATGACTCTGGCATTCTGGTAAGAGTAAAATAATAAACTGGTGTAGATAGTAAATACAGCTCTCTCTTTTTTTTTTTTAATACAGCTCTTTTTAGTCCAAGATATATACTACAGTATGCCAAGAGGAAAAAGTCATATTATAAGGATTTAGTAATTCTATGAAATGTTTTATACTCGTCAAAACTGGCATCTGAATAGACTACTGAGTGCAAAAGAGTATAAAAGCGGTATCTCTGGGGGCGCCTGTGGCTCAATCGGTTAGGTGTCTGCCTTCAGCTCACGTCATAATCTCAGAGTCCTAGGATTGCCCAAGGCTGGGCTCCCTGCTCAGTGGGGAATCTGCATCTCCCTCTCCCTCTGCCCCTTCCCACCACTCATGTGCTCTCTCTCAAATAAATATATAATTTTTTAAAAAGTGATACCTCTGTTACTGTGTTACTGTAAATACTAAAACATAATTTTAGAAAAAAAAACAAAGCTAAGTCTCTCTCAATGATGTTGCTCATACTAGACAAAACAATGCCTATGCAAACAAATACACAAACCCTAACTCTAAGCTGTTAAAATTAAAAGAAACAAAAGCAACAGGGATCTATCTACTAAATACCAAAGCTCTACCTGTGATCACAGCACCATTAGATGCTGGAGGATAGTAAGATAACAACAGTAAATTAACTTTATTTCTCCAAAGATATGATTAGTTATCACTTATTAAGCTTCTATCATGTACTAATCCTCACAACAGCCTCTGTAAGGTAGGAATCACTATCTTCCTTTTATAAAGAAACTGAGAATCAGAAAGCTAGTTTTGTTAAGGAGGATCAAAATAGGCATGAAACAGAGGCATAAAATGAACACAGGAATAAAAGTCAAGAATTCTGACTTTACAAAAAGAAAATATTATTATATCTATGTATAGCAGTTACAATTAGTAAAATATTTTTATATCTACATTTACATATTAATTAAGAAAATATTTCACATAATGGGATTAAAAACTTTAAAATGACATACCTTAGGTATAACCAATAGTTCTGTTACATAAAATCATCTGTGATACAGAAGTCCCTCTGCAGCCAAGGTCAAAAAATTCAGAAATCAAGAAACTTAAGAAATTAGCACTCAAATGTATAATGAAATTGACAAAGTATCACAGGAATGCTAATTCTTATGGAAGGCCATTTAAACAATAGATTAAAGCGTATCACAGGAATGCACAGGCTTCTTTTGGCTTAGTACTTTTTTTCGTAATGATTTTCTAGTCAGTGGAATAACCACCTATTTTTGAAAACATTCGTCGTCGATGTTGTAATAAAAAAACTTGTCATAAGAAGATCTAACTAAATTAAAAAGCCTTATAAGCCAGCAGCACATGCTACAAAAATCAGTCCATTCACCAGTTTAATCTAAACCTCCTCTACTCCATTAACTAGAACTTCCATGAGATCTGATCCAACTGACATGCAAAACAGAAATTACAAGACATGAAAAAATCCTGAGTCTTAAAAAGCATTTCTCACAAAAATATATAATCAAATAGATTTTTTTGTTTAATTTGAGAGAGAGTGAGAGAGAGAGAGAGAGATGCATACGTGCATGCAATAGCATGAAGGGGGAGGTAGAGAGAGAATCTCAAGCAGACTCCATGCTGAGTGCAGAGACCAACATGGAACTCAATCTCAGGACCCCGAGATTCTGACCCAAGCTGAAACCAAGACTTAGATACTTAACCGAATGTCCCACTAAGGTGCCCCTTTATCAAATAGATTTTAGTGTAAAATCTGATAGATTACATATATGTGTATATGCATTTTATATGTAAATTACTAAAATAAATAACAATTCAGTCCTTTACATTTTCCTATTTCAAATACATTGTGTTATTTTTATATTCCAAAAAGGTGAAAGAAGAATGGTTTTAGAATGTCCTATTGACAACTGTATTTACCAGGAGTTAATGGCAACATTCAATTGAAGATACAAATTCCAATCCAAATTTTGATACTTTTTGAATGACTAGACAGGTAACACATTTCCATACATTACACATATCTTTCAGGCAAAGATAAGAACTGCCAAATGAATTAATTATGCTAGGAAACACTGTTTTATGATAGGAAGAGGAACTATTTCTGAGGCTCAAAGAAACAAAGAAAATCCATAAACTGGAGCTATTTATTATTCAGTATTAGAGGGCATGGTGTTATTAGATTTTTTAAAAATTAGGTTATATTAGCCAATTAAAAATTGGCTATTCAACTATCACAGAAAAAATACCTAAGTATGTAAGTAATTATCAGACTCATCAGATAATTTTGATCACCAATGATCACAACTCTTATTTGATCCAAACCAGTAGCATGGTATCCTCTTTTCTTTTGTTTCTAATAGTCAAATTTTAAGATCACTTAAAATTAAAAAATGATATAATGATATAAATAAGTATTATTAAATAAGTCATTAATACTTTCTGTAACTTTCTGATTCTACTTAGATAATACTTCACTAGGAAATAGAAATCAAGAAAAATTTCAGAAAAAAGGAATTTAACCCACAAGGCAGTAGTCACTCAACTAAAGAAAAATATAGAACACACATAATCTGTGAGAGAGGACACATTTTATTTTGCCATCCTTTAGGCTCATTATGCTCTAATCATTCTTTATATGGGCTACATCCTTCAGGACCTAAATATTCTTTATGGCAGAGTGCTTTATTAAACAATAAGTGAACCATGCTTTTTAACATCTGAAATTCTTTAGGTCACTTGCTGTCATTATGCAGATGCAAAAAAACTTAAATATTTTGAATTTTTCTCCTGAATAAATCTCTGTTTCTCCAAGTATTGACTATTTTACTAAATACATACTACCTGCATTAAGTTCACCCAATGTAATTAAAAAAAGAAGGATTCTTGGGTTGCCATCCCAGGACCTAGTAAACTGAAGAGATTTGAAGTCCTCAGATCCTCATTTTTTAAAACAAGCACCAAGTGATTCTTATGTACACTAATGCTTGATACACGAATTACATGCAATTAAGATTCTAAGCTCCTTCAGAACAAGAATTATACAATTTCTTCTGTAATTACCCATCATAGAAAATCACCACAGAGAATGCTCAGTACCAACTAGCTTTTAGAAATGCTAAAATGCCATTCATAAGAGGATAAAGATCTGTTATTCTGGAGTGCAGAAGCCCAAAATGTGAAAACCTGAAAAGTATTGCTTCTGCAGAAGCATAAGCATTATATCAGTAAAACTTCAAAAGTACTGTCAATGAAGACTTGATATTAAGTACCAAAAAGGATGCAATATTAGTATTTGAATATGTATCATATAATCTTGCATAATTTTGCATATATGAATGCCTATAATTTTTACCACTGGTTTAATATAGTAAAATTGTATTTACTTGATCTCTAAGAGTTAAGATTAAACTTAGTTTTAAATCTCTAACAACTATCAACAGTCACAACTAATCTTCCTAAAAATAAGTAGTTCAGAATACCAGCACTGTTCTGAACCAACATCAATTTCTAGGCGGTTCAAGAAGAACAAAAATGGTTAGAAAATAGTAGGTACACAAAACAAACTGTTACTGCTAATAAAAACTGCAGAGTTAAGACCTAGGAAGAACAATTTTTAACCAAAGCATGTACTTCACAGCTTTGAGCATCACCTGAAGATGAATGATTTTTACCCAAAGCAACAATCCAAGTACACTAAAAGTAAACCTATAGAATCATTTATTTTCCTTCTTTAAGGAAACCACACCATAATTACATCACTTATACCAGGACATAAATGTAAAAACCAAACAGTGGTATAGATGTTCAGTGTAAAACAAAAGACTGGATGTTATCCACAGACTGTGTAGTTTCAATGTACTGAGAAGAGATTTGGAAATGTTAATCATTGTTATTTTTATCAACATAATGACAGCAACTATGTAACTACTACATTTAGGTTTTAGTTTACATGTATTAAGACACTTGTTGCTACTCACCACAATAAAGTTTTTTATAGCCAGGATAAGCTTATGCATGGAATGTTAAGTATGCATTCTCATTAGTAGCACATGTATCTTTCCTGAAAAGTGTTATGGAGACTTGACTGGATCAAAAAATCAAAAATTAAGCTATGATCACCCAGACTTGAATCTACTCTGGTTAGAATTTTTTTAGGCTTTAAATTCTGTGGTAACATCTGTATTACCCTTGTGTAAAACAGGCAGCAATACAATAAAAGATTGCAACTGTACAATCTTGACTGTAATTACAGGAAAAGTAAAAAAGTCTGATTAGTTATAATACTAACTTGTTATCAACCTTCTAATGGGAGAAAATAACCATATAATTTAACTTTCTTGAAAAGAAATAATCTAGCTAAAAAAGAAGTACATTCTTGGATAAAATAGTACCAAGTGACCAAAGAGGTAATTATTTTCGTTGCCAGAAGGTGTCATTAAAATTTTAACAACTATACAAGTAAACTGACAGTAAAGAATACATATTTCTCTGCAACATAATTCAGTGTATTTACAAAATACAGGTATATGCAATCCCATATTAAATTCTATGTATTAAATTAACTACTTACCCACAGTGTACCAACTAGCATCTGTCAACTTGCTGATAATAGCCTCCTGAAAGGATCCATCAGATGTCCTTGTTTCAACAATAGCTCCAACCTAAAACCCAGTATCAAAATTTTATTACCAAATTTAAACAAACAAATCATTCCCACCAACTATATGACCTGGGTTAAAAAGAAAAAAATACCTATGATAATTCTAGTTCACACTGACTTAGATCTTTATCATTTATAGTGCTCATGTATTTATCATGCAAGTTGAATCTCAAAATGCTTTGACACAAGTAAGGTTATTATTACCCTTACTTTACACATTGAATACTGTGGCTCAGATGAGATGACAAGAACCCAGTCTCTTAAGTCTTCAGAACTTTTACACGATATCACATTGCCTTCCATAAGATAACAAAAATATTTCTTTCATAGAAACATTGAATATTGGGGGTGCCTGGGTGGCTCAGTGGGTTAAAGCCTCTGCCTTTGGCTCGGGTCGTGATCCTGGGGTCCTGGGATTGAGCCCCGCATCAGGCTCTCTGCTCATCGGGGAGCCTGCTTCCTCCTCTCTCTCTGCCTGCCTCCCTGCCTACTTGTGATCTCTGTCTGTCAAATAAATAAATAAAATCTTTATCTTTTTTTTTTAAAGACTTTATTTATTTGTCAGAGAGAGAGGGAGAGAGAGCGAGCGAGCACAGGCAGACAGAGTGGCAGAGGGAGAAGCAGGCTCCCCGCTGAGCAAGGAGCC
>RCUC01106635.1:0-17573 GCA_003697995.1 Taxidea taxus jeffersonii
AAAAAAAAAAAATTTAGGGGGCACTGGAGAGGCACAGGGTGAGGGAAAAAGAGGATAATGGACCCCAATATAGGGCTTAATCTCACAACCCAGAGATCATGATCCCAGCCGAAATCAAGAGCCAGTGCTTAACCCCCTGAGCCACCCAAGTGCCACACATCATAAATTCTTTAAGGGAAAGGACCACATTCTTTTCATCCATATATCCTCTGTAGCCCTGAGCACATAGACTTGTTAGTAGATCAATGCATATTTTCAAACTAAATAAAATACACTTTAATCAAAATTTAAGGGAAAAGAAGATATAGATTTAAGAAGAAGAACATATGCAGAGACTTACTGTATAAAAATGTCACTAGTGGGGTGCCTAGGTGGCTCAGTGGATTAAAGTCTCTGCCATTGGCTCAGGTCATGATCCCAGGGTCCTGGGATTGAGCCCAGCATTGGGCTCTCTGTTCAGCGGGGAGCCTGCTTCCCCACACCCCTCTCTGCCTGCCTCTCTGCCTACTTGTGATCTCTGTCTGTCAAATAAATAAAAATTTTTAAAAAAAATGTCACTAGTAAAGTGTCCAATAGTTTTTAAATAGCGATGACTTTGCCCTTTGCTCACTCACAGAAGTTTTAAGCTATCCAAAGTGACTGATTTGTCATTGGATGTTTTACATTTATCATTAGGTTGAGTGACTTCCTCTATTTAATGCCTCAGGCGGCTCCCTGAATCGCCTTGTTTGGTTGTGCATTATTGACTGTCCAGGGTATGCCCCACACTCTTACTTGTGGCTTAGACCTCTCCTAGGTACGAGGAGTTCTGAATTACCTTGCTTACCTCAGCCAGCTCTGGTTTTCCTTTGGTGTCAGTTAGCTCCTGTGTCTGATCAGACAGTAATCTCTTTCCTCTCCCTGATTCTCAATGGGCATATATATGTCACACCTCTAACCCCAGGGCCACTCCCTCCCTCCCTCAGTTCTTTCTTACTAAAGAACCTAATGAGCAGGTTACAACCAGCTCTGATTCCATCAGTTTCAGTTAGAAACATTAAACACTAATTCTAGAATTTTCTTTTGAACATTCCAGAACATTTTAAAACATGCATAGCATGCATATTGGCAATTTTCTCAGAGCCTGAAAAGCAGATGGTTTGATCAAAGGAAAAATATGATCTCACTCTCTGCCAGCAATTCTTACATGAACTGAAAATAAATTACTAGAATTCCATCAGTCACTCAGGAATGAGTCTTATTCCTTCCCAGGAGTATTACTGAATGATAGGGCAAGGACGGAGGGCAGGTAACAGAACTTGGTTGGAAGAAGTGCCCTGTCATGTCGCTCTCACTCTGAGGCCACCTGCTCACGTACCACCTCGCTGGGTGGGAGAAGGACTAACAGCGGACTTCTGAGTCTAGCAAACTGTGGCTCTACAATTTGCATTGCATACACTGATTGACCTTTAGGTTTTCTCTGTAAGAATGGATTAGAGGGTGCCTGTTTATGGCATGTAGATGAAGTACACTAGATTATTCCTGATGTGGACTTTGACTTTCCCAAGCATCGCAGATACTCAGAACTGACAGACTGTGAGGGCTTCTTCAGACATTTGTTAGAAACTCCATTGTGGAGCATTTTCTCCCCTACTCACTGAACCAGTAGAGGAGAGGGAAGGGGGAAGAAAAATGCTTGACTTTTTTTTTTTTTTTCTGAAGAGCAGAGACATATTGACTCCTGGCTCAAAAATAGACGGTTCTATTTGTTGAACAGAAGCAGTTGCCCCATCCTCTGCATCTGTTGCAAATTGAGGCTGGGGGAGGGGAGCAAATCCCAATGTTAATGTGCTCTAATGATTCTTTCCGGAGGACAGCAAGTTGCTTTCAAACCTTTCATAAATTACTATTGGCAGCCCATCTGGATTAGGAGCTGAACCAGATGGTAAGCACTTGACAGCTTACTCTCTCATCCGAAGGAATCAGCTGATCATAGTTTTCCTTTGGTCTACGAACAAATTAGACTCTGAAAATGGAAAAATAAATATTTTCTTTATCTTTAGTTTGCTGCTTCTCTTGACAGGGACTCAAACAGTGTCCCTTCATGTTTAAGATGTTTATTTTGGAGGAAATAATGGCTACTGTCTAGTTTTCATCCCTACTTTGAAAAAAGTGTCACTCATACTGTAAAAGTGAAGTGCATGTTTTTACCAATCTTTCCCTTTGACTTATGATAGTCACATTGTGAATGCCTCACCACCAAAAAGTAGTAAGGGGGGGCTGAAGCTACGGGTGTCCTGGGTTCTGGTCCAGATGCATGGCAGAGATAGCCACAAGCTCTACAGCAAAATCTGTCCTGCGCAAAGGGTACCATAGCCAGGATTCTACCTGAAATCAGTAACAGGGAGGGCGTTCTCCCTCCTTGTAGAAGGAGGTTGGAAAATGTTATCGTCAACTCATGCAGGGCCAAGAAATCAGACCCATCAGGGCAGAAGAGAACCAGCCCCACCACCTGCTCCATGTCTGAGAGCCACAGCATCTCCATGAGTAACCCTGACCAGACAATACAAGTTGGACGGAGTTCACGGAACATGGAGTTCAGGGGGAAGTCATGTCAAAGTTGTTAAGGAGGAAAGAGCCAAGAGCAAAGTACAAAGCAGGGAAAATAAGCAAAGAACAAGCACCTCCCACTCCAGATGAGAGTGCAACCTAGAATTTCAAAACACACGAGGCATATAAATCCTAACAAAAGACAACTCAACAATCGAGAGATAAATGTCCTCTACCTGAAACGAAAGAAAGCCGAGTGGAGCAATCTGAAAATGACCTTTACATAAACACACCTGAGATCATTAGAAAGACAAAGAAAAAAAGCCCAACACCCATCATCAAAGAATAAGAAACTCTGAAACAAAGACAGTCAGAAATTTTTAAAAGTACATATAAAAAATGAGTTAGAAATCTCAGAAATGAAGTCAATATGGTTATGAAAGCTAGGAAAAAAAAAAAAAAAACAACCAAAGAGAAAACCAGTGTGAGGGACTTCTTGAGGGGACAGTGCAAAGAGCTGACGGAATGACAAGTCAGGAGGCAGTTCAGAGTTCCGAGAGGCAGACCCAGACACTCCAGCGTTCTTTACCAGGAGTTAAAGAAGAAGAGAAAAGAGAGAACAATGGAAAATCAATATTTAAAGACGCAATCCCTGAAAATTTTCCATGATTGGTGACAGAAATCCTCAGATAAAAAAGGATACAGAAGAACTAAACAAACCAATATTCTCTCTTAAGATAATTTGGAAAATATAAAATTACATTTTAATGTATTCCTTCCAAAAAAGTTTTTCTCTTTGCAGTCCTTTTCTCTCTCCAAAGTTAGAATGGTGCTATCTACACAATTTGGATCCTCACGTTATATGGTAAGGATACTGTGTCTTCAAAGAATCCTCAGAAACACACTTTTTGTATTGGCTTAGAATATTCCACAATGTGTCTGCCTTGGAACTATTCAAACATTTCCCTATTTGGGGGGACTACTTAGGTGGTTTGCAGGTTTGCACTATTATAAACATCACTCTGATGAGCATTTTATTCATAAATAGGCCCACTCACTTCTCTCCCTCGCTCTCTTTTGGTTGTTTGTTTGTTTTCCTCTCTAATCAGAGAGAACTTCTCTAGAGTCATCCAGCACACAGATTTCTGCCCCTAAAGTCAGCCTTCCTCTCCAGACTGCAGCTCCAGATCTTTCTTACTCTGGGATGCTTGCTACTTCACATCATCAACATCGTAAATGAATACATTCACATTGGAGTGCGTGACTCCTGGATATTTCACAAGAACCTAATCTGATTATGCCTAGATTTAAGGGAAAGTGTGAACTTTGCATGTTTTCCATACTAACAGTTTCAGAATTTTAAAAGCCTGTACAATGTTGCCAGGCTCAGATTGTAGTTAGGACATTTACTCAATCTCTAAAAAGAACAACTTAATATACACTTGAAAATATTTGGAAAGTGCCTGAGTTGACTTTGTAATATCCTAAATTTTGGTATCTGACATTTACTCTCTAAATGCATCATCAAACTTTTTTTTTTTAAGTTATTATAAGTCCTTAAATGCCCGGCAGAACTCCATAATGCAACCATAAATAACTCTATCAGGCGAAGGAAATTTCTGTCTTTGTTTCTTTGTTTTGTTGGAGGGTAGGGATTGTTTGTTTATTTTTCAAAAAGGATCTTTTAAAAATATTTTCACTATGAGAGGCACCTGGGTGGCTCAGTGGGTTAAAGCCTCTGCCTTCGGCTCAGGTCATGATCCCAGGGCCCTGGGATTGAGCCCCGCATCTGATCTCTGCCTGTCAAATAAATAAATGAAATCTTTAAAAAAATAAATAAAAATATTTTTACTATGATAAAAGCTTTCTTTTAATACTGTACCAGCACCATCACATTTCAAATGAAGCTGCTACTTTATAAATACTAAGATAAGGAGCATAAAAAAAGGTTTCCCACCTGGTTGAGCTTGAAGGCTGATCTCAAAACAATGTCATGAGTTAGAAGAAGAGGGGACATTGTTACAAGTCCAACAACTAGGGAATGATTCAGAACACCACAGAATGCAAAGTGAATCCATGAGATAGAGCTGACCAATACAAAGGAATTCAAAACTATCGTATGGTAGTTATTGATTCTATTCATCTTGGCTAGATGTAGAGCCTTCATCCAACTTAGACTACCAAACTCAACAATGGCCTTCTTAAGTCCTTCATTTGACCTATCCTGATCATAGAAGCTAGGGACTGTGTCTCCCTTCTCTGAAGAGGTGGCTTCAACACCCACTGCCCCCATGGCTTCCTCATGCCGAGAGCACACTCCCTTGTTGTGTCATTCCTTGAGTAGCCGTTAGGAAGGTTCTGGAGATTTGGGGCCAGGTTTATATATCTTTGACTACCCTTGAAGCCTGGTGCTGGTATGTCTTACATGATGCTTATTCATAGGTTCAGTAACTTTTTAAATAAACTGAAAGAAAGAAAGAAAAAATTTGCAGGGAAGGGGAGACTTGAGTGATTCTCACAGATAGAGTACATTTTAAGTGTGCCAGAATTTAAAAGAAAAAAAGAATCCATGTGACCTTGTTATTAATTAAAGTGGAATGAAAGGAATAGACAGAGAGCTAGCCAGCTAACATAGTGGATCAGACCTGCATTCCAGAACTCACTTTCCCTCTTACTACCCTGTGACAGGTAGCAGGGAAAGGGACTGAACCTCTCTGTGCCCTAGCTTCCTCATCTGCAAAACAGAGGCAAGGATAATAGTAGTACCCATAGCACAGGGTCGTTTTAAGGACTACAATTTGTTAATGTATGTAAAGCACACGTGTTTGCCATTTTCACCAATGAGTGTTTAAATAGTCCAACTTGCACCTACTCTGATCTTGTCTTCTGCTCCTCTCTCCTGTCACCTTCTCCTCCAGCCACACTGCACTCCTGTTACCTCTTTACTGTCACACTGTTACATCCTGTTACACTGCACACTGTTACATTTTTGCTGTTGCTCTGGGTATACTCATCTCCCAGCTATGTGCATGGTAGCTCCTTCTCCTTGAAGAATCTTTCCCTGACTACAATGTCCACAGTGGCCCCCTCCCCACAGCGACTCTCTACCCCACTTCAATTTATAGTACTCATTATTGTGCACAGAAATCTCATTTCCTGATTTAGCTGTTGGCTGGCTGTTTCTCTCCACTAGGATATAAGCAGCATGAGGGCAGATGCTTCACCTACTACATCAAATACACGGGAACACCTGATTTATAAAAGATGCTCAATAATATTTTTTGGACTACATAAATGAATAAATAAGCAAACATGTTCTGTCTAAAGTTCATTACCACTCACCATATCAAACAACAGAAGTAGTGGTAACCAACATAAATGAAAATTGTGAAAAGAGAATACAAAATCTCAATTAACTCCTGTTTTAATTTCTTTATAAAATATAAAAATATAAAGATTGACATTAAGTAAGTAATAAGTATTAGATCAAAACAGACAATACTTAAGGTTAAACGACAGCCAGCTATCAGTCAGGATGAGGTTCGTTAGCTTAAATTCACCAGAACAAGGTAAAATGAAAAACTAGTACCGTCTCTTATGCAAAGATAGAAATTGAGTCAACACTGAAGCAAGTTTACTTATAAATCTTTAATTAATTTTAGCAAACAGAAAAAGGTGAATAGATAGTGCACAAGATGGCATTGTATGTTTTTTAGTTCTGTATTATTAGCTACCCAGAAAGAGGAGGTTCCTTGATTTTGTCCAATTATGGAAAACTTCACCCTCGTACAAGGTCTCTGACCCAGGATTTCCAATCACCACAGCTTCCTGTGGTTTAAGGAATGCACTGGCCTGTTTTCAGACGTGCTGTTCAAGGATGATGTCAAGCGGAGCTTCGGAAGAGGTGAGGGAGCACTGGAGGCCAGGATCTGTAATGTCACTGTAAGTCTAAGTTTGACCATTATCAGAAGCAGTAACTTGTGTCATAATTAAGTGCAAGTGAATGCACAAAAAATCTTTAAAATTAAAGTGTAGTTAGGTTAGATGACAGATATTATACTTTGAAAAGATGATAAATTATTTAGCAATGACTCAGAATTATCACCCACTTACAGGGAGAAAATAGGAAAGCAAGGAAACACATAAACAACCATTATTTATTTTGTGATATTGTTCCAACTTCAAAGGTGTTTGATTCCGGGATAGAAACAGTGTGGATCTGTTCCTAATAAGGCAATAGTTACAGAAAAGTAACAACAAAGGTCTCAGATTTACTGGGAAGCATAGTCTCAGATAAATGTGAGTTTCTGAAGTCCGATTTTGTTGACTAACAAGGGAAAAAAAGATCTAAATGCCTCTGAAATTCCTATGTGCCCCAATACTAAACTTTGCCTTTTATTACCTTAAAATAAATGCTTATCTCCCCTATTTCAAATATAACCTTCCCTAGTTCATGAAAATGAATACAACGTGGTGCAACTCTTTTGTGATTAATTGAAACAACCATGTGAGTCTTCATATTTTGCTTTTAAAGTCCTTTGTAGAGAAGGTTAAAAAAAAAGTGAACTAATTGCTAAGAGTAGTGATTTCATTTGATTAAAAAACCCCCCAAAACCCTCCATTTTACAGATGAGGAAACAGGTTCAGAAAAGTTAAGTTTAAAAGTCATAGCATTGCTTTGGTCCTAAGAATGCATGAAATAGAACTCTTTTGGTACTAAATCTTAAGTTTCTTATCCACACCAGTTTTTCAAATGTCTGATAATGAGGCCCTTAATCATTTGTATCCTCAGTGTGGCTGACATTCAGAAGCCTAGGATGCCATTGCGATGTTCAGGGACATGTTTATCCCCATTGCCAATGTTCTAAATTCCACCTTCACTCCAGCAGTGTCAGCAACTTGAAATCTCCTTCTTAGGTTCTGCTTCCTTCCTGTGATGGTGACCCACACCATTGAACAGATGAGTCACTAGATGAGGAAAGGAAGCAAGTCTCAAATGTAATGCGTGGGATTGAGGTCCTTAGCTATGTGGCTTTAGTGTGCCACCGAGATTCTAATGCATTTCAATTCAGTTTTTAATGGATTTCTATTCTACGTCTACTTTCTGAGTCAAAAATGTCCTTTGCCAGGTAACAATTTCATTTTACCTTCCGTTCCTCCCACAAAATGGAAAAATAGTATTGATTTGTAAAAGACTGTGAAATCTTGGGGCAACCAAACACCTTGGAACTACTATGAAAGCTCGTATATCCAGGACGTTGACAGAAACTGTAGTGACAATAAGTATTATTTTTTAAATATTGTTACTTAACAATTTTAATTCAAGTTTCTTGAAACCATCCCTAACTATTGCTTCTGTTAAGACATAGTCTGCAGCCTAAAGAAAAGAACTGTAGATGCCCTTTCATAAAACAACATATATATATATGTATATATATATATATATATATGTATAAATTAGGCCTAGAAAGAAGACACAAAGAATGAGACTAGCTAAGTAAATAAACATGTCGATCATGACCAAGTGGGCGGCCAAAAGCAGTCACTAAAGCCCTGAATATAGAATACAATATAAAATATAAGCACTTCTCCTCTTATATTTAAGTACTGAAGATGAAACATTACCAATTTGATCAAACAGGATAAAGTTTAAGAATGATAAACTGTGACCAGCTTTGCAACTGCAGGAGCTAAGCATCAACACTGAATAGCGAACTACAGTTTCTGGCCAGGAGCAGGGACTAGATTTACCCTCATGCCTGAAATGACTAGAAGAATAGACAAAGTATATGTAACAATAGTTCTCAGATACTGGACAACATCAGCTTACTGCCTGAGAGGCAGTTTCTAGACAAAAGCTTGGGGAGGTGGAACCAAAGGGAGCCCCGAGTTCTTGCTGGGTTGAAGAGACAGGGCTCATGCTTTGGGAGGCTGAGGCACCTGGAATTTCTGGGGCAGTGGACCAGAGACTAACTTCCAGGGATCTAGGGAAGGGTCTTGGGCTGCCTCCTGATCTATCCATGCATGAAAGGAAACTGCCCAAGGGCAAGGAAAGTACCACAAGTAAAGAGTAGCCTGAATGGAGTCTCTGTGCTTTGAGACTCACTTGCAAAACCGACAGAGGACCACTCCCCAAATTCCAACTGGAGACCTCACCAACTTAACCCAATCATCACGACTCAGATCAGCATCTGACCTGTACCTTGAGTCCAGGCACCCGAGGGAGCCTCTGCACTGTGAAGACACATGGACCTTTAAGCAGGGAAGAGGATAAAGGAGAGTGCCCACACTTTGCGACCTGACATGGGTGTGCTTAGGCTCCTGGAAGAGCCAACACACCATTACCTGGTGTATGGCTTGGAGTGAAAGTAAAGAAACTTAGTAGCTACAGTTGTTATTTTTCAAAAAGGGAGAATCATTTGCCCTTCTCATAGCTTCAGCTGTTTGGTTTGGAAGACCCTAGATTATTTCTGATCTTGGCTTTAGAGTCCCATACCAACCATTACAAGCCCTGGCTAAATATCTCTGTCCAGATGCAGACTATCTTCTGAAAAGAAAGTTCCCTAAACCTAAACTTATCAAATCGACACTTTTTAACATATCCAAAATAGAGCAGGATGAAGATTTAAAGAGAAATAGGGTATTTTAAAAGAGTAAAATAAATAAAGAGAAGTAATTTTGCCACATTTGACCTATTTAATTATTCTTCAAATTTAACGTCTTTGAGTTTCAAGAAGATTGTTGATATGGAGGATAAATATGGGTCTATCTTATTTGCACAAATCTCTTTGGCTCCTTCTGTTAAAATGTAAGCCCCGCCTTCATTTCTTCCTAGATAATATATGTTCTACTATCTGCCCCAGCATCTCCCTTTTCTCTTCCGATCCTATTCTTTCTCATATGTTCCCATTGCATCCTCTTTCTGTTTCTCAAGGTCCTTCTCTCTCCTCATGTCCACCCAGATCTAAACCCACTGCTGATAAACTCACCAAATGTGCTCCTAAAAACAACCTGTCCTAGCATGCTAGTTAAGAACATGCGGTCTAGGGCCCATGTACTTGGTTTCAAACCTGGACTCTGCCACTAACTGGCTATGTGACCTTTTGCAAGTTACTTGGTCTCTCTATGTCTCAATTATTTATAAAGGAGAACATTCATAGCTCAATGGTCCCTTTCTTATTTGCAGGGGTTTTTTTTCTGTGGTTTCAGTTACTCATGATCAACCATGGTCCAGAAGATGATCCTCCTCCTGACATATCATTAGAAGGTCAGGAGAAGCCCAACACTATGCAACAATGCCTATGTCATGCACCTCATTTCATCTCACCATGCAGGCATTTATCATCTCACAGCATCACAACAAGAAAGGTGAATACACTATAATAAGATATTTTGAGAAGAAGAGAGAAATCACATAACATAACTTTCATTACAGTGTATTGTTACGGTTGTTCTATTTAATTATTAGTGATCACTGTTAATCTCTTACTATGCTTAATTTATAAAATAAACTTTATCACGTGTGTGTATGGGAAAGAAACATAGTGTATGTGTGTGTATATGTGTGTGTGGGGGGCTTGGTCCTATCCGTGGGTTCAGGCACCACTGGGGGGACAAACTCTCTCCTGGATAAGGGGGTCTACTCTTGTGTGTCTTGTAGAGTTGCTGTGAAGATTAATGACAGAATGTTCCTAAGCCATGGTGACTGGGACATGGTGGACTCTTAATTTTTTAAAAAGTGAGCTATTGTTATTAGGACCTTTCATTTAGGGTTTTACTTGGTGAGCCACCAAGGTCATAAATGAAAGGGAATTTAGGTATTTTTTTTTTCCAGAAAGGAAAAAAGGAATAGGGTAGACTGAACGCTCATGAATTAAAAGGGAGAAAGAAACCCCACAGAGGTGGTGGGCTATGAAAAGCACTGAGAATTAAGTTCTGTTTTTTTTTCTTTTGTCCTTTCTCACCACCTCAGAAACTCATAGAGGGAAAAAAAAAAAAAGCTTTCACTTTCGCATCTTCAGGTCCTCAGACTCAGACTATGGAGTCACTTCTGGATGAGCAACGCTGTGTTCAGAATCACTGGTGACCAAGATTCAATAGATCTTTTTAAGCCATGTCAAAATGCAGCAAGACATCAAAAGCAAAAAAAAAAAAAAATGTGCAACTTAATTTTTTTTAACAGGTTGTGGAAACTGTGAAAAAGCTAGTTACACTGAGGAAGAAATAGGCTTACTCACCTACAGGAGTCTACTTGGCTGATTAAGGCTTGTCCCTTTTGCAAAGCATCAGCTGTGCAGTCTTTAATTTCTCTGTGTAATTCCTCATGCCTCGCTGCCAAGACAGGCAGACTTAAACCCTCTGATTTAAGGAGCTTAAGGTAAGCTTCAACTCTCCCAAGTACATCAAATGCCTGCCAAAGAAAACATACTTTCATTTTCTGCTTTTCTAGCTTAAAATCTACATCAATGTGTACATGAAATACTAGAGATTAAACCAGCCTATTCAATTTATTAGTTGATCATAACCAAAAACAACAATCCTAGTCTGAGAAAACAGCTGTGTAGTTTTAAGGCTTCATTTAGGGAAACTGATCATAGCTTAGCTCAGCATAGATAAATGTCAACACCATGAAGTTACCAAATGAGTTTATATTGAGAATGTGTCTGTACAACACAGTTACAACTGCATGGAATTCGAAGAGCCAGGCTTACTTTTCATACATTTTGTACTGTATACAAATAATGGATGAGATATTTTAAAAATATTATGCAGACTTTCACAACCTGAATATCTCTGTGATGCTCTTAAAAGGAAATTGCCCAGTAAATTGCACTTTGAACCAGAATCATTATACAGAAATATTCAAGAATTACCCCTTGTCTTTCCAAGTATAAGATGTTCTGCTGTTGCATCCAAGACATCCATCTGTCTACAAAGATTATAATTTTGTTCTGAAGCTGTGCAAAGACTAAGACCAAGTTAATATTTAGCTTTTGATACACAGAATGGATTGTGCTAAAAAAAAATTGCCTTGCAAACCAAGATAGTGTCCTAAGAGAAGGTTTTTTTTTTTGTTTTAATTCTTTTATTTTTGTCCTTTATGGGAGATTAAGGTTATGGAGTTAATAGAGAGTAGAGAGGAGCTATCCTCTTGTCCATTAAGGTTTAGCTAGCATTAAGATGGAGGAGTATATGATACGAAGGCAGTAAAAGAGGACGGGTAATATAAGGGAAACAGAAGGACAGCAAAATAGAGTAGTCTTCTTAGGTGTCCTGAGAGCACATTTCAGAACTTGGGCCTGGAAAGCAGGAGCTGAATTAGGTTGAAGAAAAGCTGCATGGCAAGGGAGTTCTTGCCATGTTGCCCTTTGGCACTCCTGGAAGAAGCCACCCAATGGGATGCTCCATACCATTCTGGAGAATACTTCTATCCCAGTAAGCCTGACGGTACCACAGTCAGTAGGGGCCTTGAAGTCTAGCCTTCCTAGACTGTTGGGTTGGAAGCCAGTGAGCTTGGTAGGGGCCCACCAGGAGCAGTAGGAAGAGTCCACAGAAGACTTATGAGAAATGAAAGCAGATGGCCTCGTGAGTCTACTTACCACTGAGACCTGAAGAGGGAGGGACCAGAAGAGCAAGGCTGAGCTGAAGCTAAGGGAATACAGTTTAAGCCAAAGATAGAGGCAACAGCTGTAGAGCTGTGTGGAAGCTGGCTGCCATCGAAGGGAGTGAGTTTTCTTTTTTTTAATTTTGTTTTTAATTTACTTGATAGACAGAGATCACAAGTAGGCAGAGAAGCAGGCAGAGGGAGAGAAGGAAGCAGGCTCCCTGCTGAGCAGAGAGCCCGATGTGGGGCTTGATCCCAGGACCCTGAGATCATGACCTGAACCGAAGGCAGAGGCTTAACCCACTGAGCCACCCAGGTGCCCCAGGGAGTGGGTTTTAATGTCAGAATATGAGCTGGACAAAATTTGAATTTACAGATGAAGTCTCTCCAATGCTGTCCCATTACTTATATGTTATTGTGTAGTCCCATCAATGTCCTCATGTCTCCTGAATCTGTTCTTTCTGATCACTAAAAACATTTAAACAAAATCATTCCCCTTTATTTGGATGATTGGAAGTAATAATATCAACTGCAGTTTAATGAGAACTAACTTGTGCTCCGTCTGTACTCTTTGTTTCATGATTATTTTTCATTCAGCCAATAAGCATTTTGGAATGTCTGCTGAGTTTCAGGCACATTATCCTGAATGGCCCTAGATGGAAATGAGAAATGATCTCCATTGTATGACAGGGGAAACTGAGTCTCGGAGAGATTAAATAAATTATATAAAGTGATACTTCTACTAAGTGGCAGATTTGGTCTCTGTCCTTAATTTGCCTGGTCCTGAGACCCCGGCTCTTATACCTTGGCCCATGGAACCATGTGGCAAAAGATTACCAGGGGAGGCTTAAGAAAGAAGCAGCTTTTCCAAGAAGTCTGTTCATCTTCAGTGGAAAAAGTGAGATTTTAAAACTTAACTTTTTATAAATAAGTGTCTACTTTTCCTTCTTATAGGTGAGAAAAGATACAGAGAAAGGCTGAGTGATTTCTCTTTTGCTATATAGGACTAGAAAAGGAAGATAGTTTTATTAGAGAAACTTTGAACCTGAAGACTCTTCCTTATCTGATCCCCCTCTCTTTTTCTGCATTTGGCAACAGAGCGAAATGTGTCAAGATGCTGATGCTAGAAAAGAGTATTTGAATTACTTTCTCAATCTTTCCATGACACATTGAAATACCACTTGGCAATAGTCACTGTTTCTGGGATTTTGTTTTATAATTTAAAGTTTTATTGCTTCTTTTGAATAAAGTGGAGTCTCATGTTAATCAAAGTTTAGTTTTAAAGTTAGTGCCGAAAACAAAAATCTGGTGTAGTCAAAATTATCATGACCTCCCTTAAATCATGCTTAAAATTTAGTGTATATGAACTAGTGATATAGTAATATTACTCACAATGAGGATGGGAGCCATTGAGCTAGACAGACTAGAGGATGAAATAAAAGGAAAGTGTATATATGTAGATGTTCGGGCATTCACTTCTTTCTTCCCTTAAGATAATCCCCAGAATTCCTCATGGGAATGGTTGAAAGAATAGAGAATTCCAAAGTGCTTGTTCTTCTCTACAAGCCTGACTGCACTCTGTTTTAGTATTAAGCCACTATAACCTTAATACACGTTTGTTGTTGTTTTGAGAATTGAAGAAGGAAAAAAATTATGAAAGTTAGGGCATGAGGATGGACATGGAGTAAGTACTCAGAAAATATTTTCTCGAAATTACTCTAAATCTTGATGGGACACATTTTGAAAAGCTCCTGAGAAGAACAGGACCATCTGCTGCCGGTCATTCATCCTGCTTGTGCCTTTCCTCCTATGGCCCCAGGGAACAGCTTCTACTCTCTCTTCTTTTTAAAAAAATTTTTTTTTAAATTTTTTATTTGACAGACAGATATCACAAGCAGGCAGAGAGGCAGACAGAGAGAGAGGGGGAAGCAGGCTCCCCGCTGAGCAGAGAGCCCGATGTGGGGCTGGATCTCAGGACCCTGGGATCATGACCCGAGCCGAAGGCAGAGGCTTTAACCCACTGAGCCACCCAGGCGCCCCAGCTTCTATTCTCTTATCCATGGGCACTGGTCTCATCTTCATAGGAGTTAGATTCTTTTCTTTTTTTAAAAGATTTTATTTATTTATTTGACAGAATTACAAGTAGGCAGAGAGGCAGGCAAATAGAGAGAGGGGGAAGCAGGTTTTCTGCCGAGCAGAGAGCCCAATGCGGGCTCGATCCCAGGACCCTAGGATCATGACCTGAGCTGAAGGCAGAGGCTTTAACCCACTAAGCCACCCAGGCACCGCCAGGAGTTAGATTCTAAAGCCGCATAAAGTGCATGTGTGAGGTGACTCTCTCCCCTTCTTGAATGTTATCACAGAAGTATGACTTCTTAATAATATGGGAATAAATTGAAGGGCTAAACAGTCACTAGAAGGAGATGGTATATCAAGGACCAAGATAACACATAACTTGAATCAAAATAGCCAAATTTTCTTCTAGAGCTCTTTTTTCTCAAAAAGATCACAGTGTTAGGAAAGCACTGACTTACGAATTGCTCTATGTATCACCTGTGATAGAATCATGGCAGAAGAAAAGAGGTGAGTGGTTGCGCTCCTTCATTAGCTCAACAAATATATTTGCACATAAGATAAGCTGGACACTGGAAGAAAGCTTATTCTTTATCCTTAATCCTAACCTAACCCTAATGGGAATAATCTAAACCCACAGAAATGTTAAATTTAATGATTTTAGGGGAGCCTGGGTGGCTCAGTGGGTTAAAGCCTCTGCCTTTGGCTCAGGTCATGATCTCAGGGTCCCGGGATCGAGCCCCGCATTGGGCTCTCTGCTCAGCGGGGAGCCTGCTTCCCTCTCTCTCTGCCTGCCTCTCTGCCTACTTGTGATCTCTGTCTGTCAAATAATAAATAAAATTTTTTTAAAAAATTTAATGATTTTAAGTGGAGTCCTCTTTCAAAAAGATTATACATTCTGTGATTGTCAGAATCCTATGCAAAACTCCTTTCTCTTATCCCCATGCAAAATTTGATGAGGAATCCATGGACCAGTTCCAGAAATCATCTAAATATCATTGCTCTTAATCTATCCCCAGAACAGAACTGAATGTTTTTCTATTTACCATAACTATAGGGAACCTGATATACTGGATCCAACCTGGAAAGAATCTCTTTGTCTCATATATGGTATAGAACAGGTTATTTTTGGCAATGACACTATGGCCCCCATAGAAACCCCTTTGGAATCAATATTTCCTCTTTAGTTTTCTCTTCACATCCCCCTCTTTCTTCAAACCTGGTCAAATACAGATTTTATGACTAGAGACAAAAAGTAGCATATAAGCACAAGGATAATATTTTCTCCTTCTGGGTAGACCAGGAGACCAATCAGCTCCTGTTGTATTGGTTTGGGAAGACTAAGGAGTTGCTTGGGGTTTTTTTTTAAATGCTAAAAAAGACCCCCCCCCCCCCCCGCCATTTTAAAGTACAAGATCCAGGCTGGACCAAATCAGATAGAGATGGCACATTTTATTCTTTTTAAAATACCTATGAGATTAAAAGTTAAGCAAGAACCATGAGTCACCCAGGATAATTATATCACTCTGTTTCACCAAGATGCTTAATTAGTAGTATTGTTTGCTTCTAGACGAACTTATTTGAAGAGAATCAAAAACAAAAAAACAAAACAAAACAAAAAAAAACAAACATTACAAACAAAAAACAAAAAAACTCAAACACTGCAGAACTTTGAAATTTTCCTTGCATGAGTTCCGAGGCTGGAGAATGAATTTGGTTGGAACCTTTATCCTTACCAAGGACACAAAACTCAGCTTCTCATCAGAGCACCAAATCCCACTGTCTGCAGCCTCTCCTGTGGCTCCCAGTTTGGCAAGCTGATGCTTGATCCCGGTCCTAACCAGATCTGCCAAAGCTTGCAAATGCCCGAAAGGCAGGAGCCAGAGGTTGATGTAAGTTTCAGCTCCCAGTATTTGCTGCTCCCTGCTGGTGCTCAGGCTCATTCCTTGCCTTGCCAGCGTTGTCTCTGCTGGGCCCCAGATCTCCCTCCTCCTTACAAGTGTTAGAAGGTGGCTTTGTGGTGTTGGAAGATATGTAAAATCATGACTACCTAAAACCAGTTTTGGCCTCACAATCTGAAAAGCTGAAGAAAAAAAAAATTGGAAAAGGAGTTTTGGATTGAAAATTGTATGTATCTGATGCATTTTGTCAACACGGAATGGAGGAAGTGTATGTACTGACAAACTCGTACTTTTTCCTGAGATAAGCCCACTTTGGAAATGGATAAACTAGACCCATAGGTAGAACTCTAACCAGGTAGTCATTGTTTACACTTTCCGGTTTCTTTTATCTAAACTGACCTAAATAGTTTTAGGATAATCTTGGGAATATTAACATTTCCCAAGGGAAAATGTCCCTTTACAATGTGCAAAGCATCTATTTTCTTTCATTTGTTTAACAAGAATTTATTGAACTCTATGGAGCATGTACTCTGGTACATGCTGGGGATAGGAAAATGAACAAAAGCATTTAAGTCACGTTACAGTGGCTAGTGCAGTATTCAATGCATATATAATGACAAAATAATGGCTGGAACGTAGTGAGTGCTTAGAGGAGCCTCTATGCACTAGTCATGTATTAACTCATGAGATAGTTCAGTGACTCTGTGAGGTGCATATAATTATTATTTCTATTTTTCAGATAAAAACTCTGGATGCACAGGGAAGTTAAGTAACTGCCCAAGGTCATAGAGCTAATAAATGTCTAAGCACAGATTCATACCTCAGCAGCCTGGCTCCAAAATCTACTATATTATTTTAGAAAAGTATCATCCTAGGGGCACCTGGGTGGCTCAGTGGGTTAAGGCCTCTGCCTTCTGCTCAGGTCCTGATCCCAGGACCCTGGGATTGGGCCCTCGGGCTCTCTGCTCAGCAGGGAGCCTGCTTCCTCCTCTCTTTCTCTGCCTGCCTCTCTGCCTACTTGTGATCTCTGTTGGCCAAATAAATAAATAAAATTTTTAAAAAAATAAAGAGAAAAGTATCATCCTAGCAAATATTTTAAAATGTTCACTTAATACTTCACAATTCAATTTATTTATTTACTTATATTCCAACTCTATCCTGGAAAGATTTTGTACATTTATCACCAGTTGCAGGAACTTGTATTACTGAATGGTATCCCCTGAAGTAGATAAGGATTGTTAGACCTATTTTAGAAGGGAGAAAACTCAGGCTCAAACTGTAAATTGACTTGTCACATGGCCATTTGTTCGTTCATTCAACCAAATTTGTTGAACACTAGGTGGCATGCAAAGATGACTAAGATAATCTCTCCCTAGGGAGCACAGAGCAATACTGTGGGAATACTGAAAAATAAGCAATTAGTGCTGCCTGGAGACTTCTTGGAGGAGGTGGTACAGGTGATGACA